>WBMZ01002196.1:0-153272 GCA_013400975.1 Atrichornis clamosus | reverse complement strand
GAAACACAAACCCACCACACTACCCCAAACATCTAGCTAGTTTGTGGAATTCCAGGAGAAAAGTTAAGGGGTTTCAGGTCTGTTAGTAGTAGAAATCTCCAAGGCGGATTAATAATAACACCTCTAACAGTGAGACACTATCAAGTTCTAACTTTAAGTTATGAACCTTCAAACGCTTAAACCACCTGTTTCTAACTTCAAATTCATGTACACAGATAGGAAATTAAACCAGATAAAAATCCTGTGGTCAATGAAAATTACTCCTGATGTAGCTGATGAGCTTATTGCAGGAGATAACACCATAATATTTTCTAAAAATGTAAATGACAGAGGTGCATCGCTTCAGATTTCAGAAATAACAAAAGATATCATAGACATGATTCTCAAATATAGCTGCTCAAAAGGACAGTTCCAGCTCCAAGGCCAATTTCATTAGCTAGAAATCAAATGAACAATAAAATGAAGGTTCCTTCCCTACAATTTTAATAAGAGGTCAATGGAAGGCCAACCTAATTTCCTGCAGTCTCTGCTCAATAGCATTAGTTAGTGAAATCAACTCTTATTTAATCTTGAATTCAGTTATTTCAAGCATTAATGTTCTCTGAATTCAATGAGCAAATCAATCAGAGACAAGCATATTAATTCTACTAAGATTATTTTATAATTCAGAGACGTACTGAATTTCCAAGTTACATGCCTCCAAATTCACGGTATCTGAATTGATACTGAAATTTCAGCTTTACTGTTTTTAACCTTGAGTAGGATAAGAGAAAAAAAAATCTGATACAGTTCTTGGTTCCCTTTAAATGAAAGATAATATCTGACAAGTCATTAAAAATATTTAAGTTACCAGAAGTAGAATGTAGCTCTTGAAACTAAGATATAACAATCCCAGTCACGTAGGCTGAATTTCTAGACTGAAAGCCAAACCAAATTATCTGTTTCAGTGCCTTGTCAGCAAAGTTGCATTTACTCCCTTAATGTTTCTCAAGCCAGAGGTTTCTTGCTGTGTCCCTGAGAGTGAAATTCTGTTAGGTAATGTTTTGCTTGATGTCAAAGCTGGCAGTGAGCTTCTCGTTTTTATTTTTTAGGCAATGGCCTTCTAGCTTGTTTGCTTTGCTTGCTTAACAAAAGGTCTCAAGACACCAAAACCAATGGATGAGACTGCCTGCCTACTAACACAGGAATGATCTTTAAAACTGACCCATACCATAGATTCAGGAATGCCAAAACTGAATTTTGATCTGGTCCGTGATCTGAAATTTACAAATCATGAGCAATTGTATTTGTAAACTACTTTTATACTTCATTCCCATACTTAAAGATATATATACATACAATTTCTTTCTACTTCAAAAATGACAGGAAATCCAGCCTTAAAATACATGGTTTCCAAATCTTGTCTGAGTAATTGGAAGAATTAAAAGGAAGACCTGGATCTGATTTTTTCACTTCTCACACTGACAGTGTTTTGTGACAAATTACATAGCAAGTAACTAGACAGCAAGTAATCAGTATAGAAGGATAAGAAGAATAATAGAAATAGAAAAGAAGGGATATTTTAAGAATATAAAATTGCTGCTCAGATAGATGAAATGAAGGACTTCAGCTAAGAAGACAAAAATGGGGAAAGGGACAAAAAATGGAAACAAAAGGTAAAACCAAGGAGAAATGAGAAAAGGGGGAGAATAGATAAACATTACTTGTTATTCACCTGGCACTAACCACAAAAAATGTATTATCTCTGTAACATAAGAAGAGCATAAAAAAACCCTATAGTACTAAAAAATAAGGCAGAGGGACTATGCTAATAAAAAGAACCTCTAAATGCAAATACTGCAGAAAAGTCACCCTAACATAATTTCTAGTTAAAGCCAACATATCTGTGAATTCATTTTCAGTGGAATATTCATAATGTAATTAACCTACATTGCATTCTTAGTAGACAAATTTCCTGGACCACCAAAATGTCAGCTAGAGTTAGAAGAGATATCTGCAGTAAAACATCTAAAGCCCTTTAAGACACAAATGAAACCTGCAATGCTTGAACCACAGAAAGCTTGTAGAGGTACCTCAAAGGTTTTTGTAACTTTCTCCACTTGTGTGTGAGTCCATTGGCACTGATTTTACAGTTAATAGAGTGTCAAAAAACAGGGTGAAACAAATAGAGACAGAAAACAGTTCTCTTCTCTTTACCTTGTTTTCCCAGGAGGTGCTGGAACAGAGGAAAAAGGCTGCATTTTCCTAAAGGCAACACTAAAAACTGACTCCGGTGAATGATGGGTGTTGCCAGATCATGGAATACCTCTGAGTTATATGATAGTTTTCTAATGATGGGTTTCAAATACTGTTGTCCTCAGGGTTAAAAATAAAGCAGTACTTCCTTGGGTGCCTTTGTATTGTAGCTGTTAACCTGTAATTCCAGAAGCCTGAATTTGGTTCCTGATTCTCAGTTTCTAATCTGTAAAATTTTTTCCTTTCCTTCTTTTTCTTTCTTTTTCCTTCTTTTTCTTTCCTTTTCCTTCTTTTTTTCTCTCTTTCTTTCTTTCTTTCCTCTCCTTCATTCCCCTTATTCATTTTTATATTTTATTATCTTCCTTTGTGTTGCCTTTTTTTTTTTTTTAATCTCAGATTTCTTTTGTTCTGTAGCTTTATCACCACAGCAGAGGTCTCAGCTGTGTAACTGAAGAAATAATAATAATGGCAAGGGGGCATTTCCCTCCTTATGTGAAAATAGATGGTGACAGGTGCATCTGCCTGCCTTAAAGTTTGTCTTCTCTGAGATACAAGGGTCAAAGCTTTATCAGTTTAGGGTCATCAGCCCATTATAACTGATTAATGGAGCACTCACCAGAACAACAAGGACACTGTGGATGCTCTGTTACAGAGTAGTTATATTAACTTTCTGAAAGCCTTCCAAGGTGTGCATTAGAAGTTGACTAGTAACAAATTACAAGCTTACAGGAAAAAACACCTTTTCTCCATTAGGCCAAAATAAAAGCAGGTATCTGGAAGAAAGATGAAAGAAGAACCACACTGCCTTATTATACCTTTTAGAGGATACCAATTTCACAGTGTCTGAAGCCTAACAGGCCGCTGAGATAGATGGTAAAAATCATAAGGAAAAGCAAGAAGGAAGATGCTTGCAAGGCCTTTCTTTAATCCACTTCTTTTAAACAAAGGCAAAAGGAGTATTTAAAGAAAACTGAGGAAAAGATGAAACAGGAGGAAGAACATCAGTGAGAGATATACTCCTTTCTGCTACCCCAAGTTACTTTCTCAGTGCTTCTCATGGACAGCAAAGTACAAATAAATGGTTCTTTCTGCCTCTGATGTAGACTATCATTTAGTCTTGGCTCTGAAGAGGAAGGAAAGAAAGGGTGTGCATTCCAAGAGAAATTGTAAGCCAGGGCACAGGAGTATATGCTGTTCTAATAGCAGCTCAATTGCAAGACTACAGTCCCTTCACAGGCATCTCCCCATCATTGCTCTGCCAAATCAACCATCACAATCCTTTTCATTGGCTTATTTCTGCCTCTGATTGAGGCTGCCTGAACCTGGGAAGACCTGCAGGTGTAGCTGCACCAGAAAGAAGGTTTGGGAAAGAAGAAATCTTAGTTGCCACCTGCATAAAACTCTTTCTCAGCTCAGGACCACTGGTGTCAGATGCAAGTTCCTGAATCACAGTTCCTTGTCTGTTTCCTCTTTGTTCTCAGAAAGTCATATACAAGTTTACAGTTTGACAGACAAAAAGAACACTCTTCCTGTGCTCAGCTAAGTCAACCAGCAAGTGGTGAGATGTTGAGGCAAAACATCTCTCTCTGGAATATTTTGTATAAAGCTTTAAGGCTGAGAATATATTTGCTGTCATTAAGTTCTCAGTATCCAACCTCTGAAAATAGAAAAGAGATGTTTTTCAATTCATATTTAGAAAAAAAAATAAAATTAGTAATTGATTTCTAGCCCTTAATTTGATATCAGTTTTATTTATCTCTCTTGCACTTCACTTCAGGAAGTTCTTGTGGTACTATTCTCTGGAAAAACAGAAAAGGGTATGTTCTTCAGTTTCCTAGTCTGTCATAGTATGTAATGACCTTGATATTCCCAGCCTTATCTTGAAAACATGAGTCTTCACAATCCCAGTTTTAGAACTAATTAGCATTTTGCATCCAGTAGAACACTTTAGAGCAATTAAAGTAGTAAAAATGAAATAATTAGGGAAAAAAAGAAGAAGAAAAGGCAAAAAAGAGAGATCCTCAGTTCTTTCAGCTATTCCTTCTGGCAGTGTTCACTGAGACTTCACACCACTAGCCTGGGATCCGAGTTGATGGAATTGTTTCAAAAAGCAGTGCAACCTCATATGAGTGTCAACTTCCAGGTATCTATAACATATCAAGAGCAAGCACTGACCTTGTCTGCACCTTTGCAGCTCTACAATGATAGGTGAAAAATTGGTGATACGCAATTCTGCAGACCTGTGTAAAATAGGGAATTGCTGATTAGTGCATGCAATAACACACTGTGAAGAATATTGTCTGAGCTTGGAAGTTCCAAATTGAGCTTATCTTGATTAAATGTCTAAATGGATGATACGTGAACAGAATCAGGATTTTCCTGTTACCATCCTTCCTTGTTGATTTTCAAGTTGATATTGACATCTTCCCTATGTTGAAAAACATTTGTAGGTCTGTGCAGTCGATTAGAATATAATTGAAAGAAATATCTTGCCATCACACATAGGTCACAGCACTAGGGAAACAAAAAATTGCAGGCATGTGATTTTTTTCTCTCTTTTTTAGTAGAACTCATTAAATACTGAACACTGTCTTTTTCCATTTGCTACTCAGTAATGGCAGAGGACTATGTAGCTCCGGTTTGTTGTTCTGGGGTTTTTTTGTCATGCACAAGTTTTTCTTGCTTTTATGTTCATACAGCTAGGAGTTTTGGGAAGTTATTAAAAACCAAAAATTGTTTTGAATGCTGTCTTTTACTTGTTTAGTTCCTTTTTGTCCTGATTCAAAGATAGAAGGGAAAAAATTTGGTTTGAAAAGCCAACCCATTTGATGTAGTCTTTAATTACATAAACTTTTATGGTAATTTGTTGCACAGTAGTCATTTCTGTGACAGATATAAATTTGTCTTTGCCCTGAGGTCATCACAACACAAAAGGAGTTTAACTCATTTTTCAGAAGAACATAGAAAGGACAAGTCTTATTCATTCTTCTCCTTACAATACACTCTTGTTATCTCTCAGGTCATTCCAAGGTGTCTTATAACTTGTCATAAACTGCCTGAAACATTCTTACATCTACAGATCAAGAAGGAACATTTTCAGTAAATCTAATGAGCTCTTAATTCCAGCACATGGAAAATCTTATCAAATAATATAGGAAAGATGAACAAATCCATCAAAATTCTAGAAAGAACAGAAATTGGTGTGATAAAAAGACAGTGTTTAGGTAGTACTTAATTTCTGAATTTATTTCTTATTATTTTATGCATAAGTTTTGAACAACTGATCTCTTGTAGCTTTCTATTTCTGCTAAAAGCCCTTTTAAAATTCAAAGAAAGGTTTTCTTACAATAAGATCTAAGCAGAAGGAAATTTGTCCAAATTATTACTCTTGTCTCCTAAAAAAAAAAAAAAAAGGAAATACTAGGAAAAAATTGTGGATAGAGAGAAGAGCTCTACAGGATATTTTATTCTTGAGAAATTCTTAATTACCTCTAAAAATATTGTATCTGTGGGTTGAGAATTTATCGGTGGATGATACCTCTAGCTCTTCATTAAAAAATGTTAAATGACTTAAAATTTAAAACTCTCTGGATCAAGGTAGTGCGCAAAAAACTCCCCCAAACTTGTGGAACAACCTCTCCAAAATTAATTAATTTCTACCACTTCCCTCAGAAATGAATTGGGTCTACCCATGGAGATGAACTCTAAGAATATGTATTCCTTGTTTCTTATTTGTCCAAATGAACTATGACACCTCAAATATAATGCAATGTGAAAGTTACTAGTCAATCAGAAGCAAAGACAGAGGATTAAAACACTTTCAAACACTGGTCAGGAAAAAGAGCAGAGTGTAGAATTCCACTTAGCATCTCGGTAAACAAGTAAAGACTATGTTACTATCTGAAAAAATATCTCGTGGAACTCATTTATCCAGGATATTATCAGTGCCAATAAAAGATGTATTATTTCAGTAGATGGTGCAACCTTACACCAGCTGCTGCTTAGATGAAAGCGTGTTACAGTGGCATCTGGTTTTGATGGCTGTGGGTTAAACAGGAACTCTCATCCTTAACATTATAAATTTTCTTTCAAGGGTATTTCTTTTCTTATACAAGAATGTCTTTGTGAGACAGATGGTAAAAAATTGTTTACAAGATTAATTATTTAAGTTCTGATTTATTGATATGTTCCAAATAAAATCATCTTTTCCTTCTTATTACAGCATGAACTGTGTACCCACGTTCTCTGAGAATTTCAGTTCTGGTCCTTTGCATCAGTTTCTCCAGTTACTTACCTGTTCATTACAATTTCTTTTGATTTATCTCTATCTTCAAAGTAGATCAATGGTTACACAACTTTTTTTCCTACCCTTTACCTGTAATTTGTGTGTACTTGAGTCTTTAAACCAAAGTGCTAGAACACATTACTTTCCTTTTCAAGTGCCCTTTGTGTTCCACTTGTATATTTGAACTTCAGATACTATTCAGCCTATTAGATTGCCTTCTATCCCATTAACAGTTGAAGCATCTCTCTCCAAAGCAGTTCAGAAGTTTGCCAGTCAGTGTTCTTGTTTCTTAGCTTTTTGGAAACAATTAAATACAAATTGCTTAAATTAAACAAATTTAAAATATTTGCACACGTATGTGACAAACGTGTATGTGCATATATATCAGTGTAGCATTTCAGTACTTGAAAAGTTGTGAAATACTATTGTCCTCTTTGTATGAAAATTCAACATATTGGTTTTTTTAAGAATACATAGAATGAGTATGTTAGACTACAATATGGGTCCTCAGGTTCACTCAGCAACCACATGCTCAAAGTGTCTGTAGATATCTTATTTAACGTGTATTTTGTGTTATAATGACATTTGCGCACTGTACAGTTATCAATTTTCCTGGCCTTTGAATAAATAAATACTACATTTGCCAAGTTACAGCTAAGTGGTTTACAGCCAGCTAGATATAAATAAATGGCACAAGTATTTTATCTACTAATGTTCTCTCTCATTTCAAAATTTTACTTTGCATGTTACTGCTCTAAATGTTCATTATGCAAAACTTTTCACTAAATGATTTCTGGTAATGACTCTGAAAATGAAACTTTTCAGAGAGTAAATAACTGAAATTCTGTAAAATATTAAATGTGTTACCTAGTTCTGCTTGCACAAAGAGAGTATTCAGGATTATATATTTTGCTTTAATGTAGGTAAGATTTAAATCTAGAACTTGACAGGTTTGCATTGAAAACCCTTATCTGTCAATTCTGCCACTTGTATGAGCTGTTCACCACTCATCCCTTCTCCAGCTTTACTGCTGACTCTTAGCTGATATCAGAAGTACTTAGGTGTATTCCTCTCAAACTTTTGCCGTTAAGGCCCATTTCCACAATTACCCAAAGATATCTGGTCTGGAAGAAAGAAAATAATGAGGAAATTTTTCTGTGCAGGGATTCCCTATGCAGTCAGTGGTTTTTGCCTGTTCTTCCTGCCAGGGGTCACCCTTTAGCACCACAAGATAAAAAGACTG
Source organism: Atrichornis clamosus (assembly GCA_013400975.1). Lineage (NCBI taxonomy): Eukaryota > Metazoa > Chordata > Aves > Passeriformes > Menuridae > Atrichornis > Atrichornis clamosus. The sequence goes on along the minus strand of WBMZ01002196.1, from coordinate 145,509 downwards.
GAAGACTGGTTTGTCTGGGAATGGATCAACAAGGAATCATAGACTCAGGAGAAGAACAAACCTCTGCCCATGTCTGGATACTTGGACTGCTGTTAGGACAAAAGGAGAACATTTGCTATCCTAGATAGTGTTTATTACTTAATATATTTTTTAATGGCACCAGGAAAAATGTTCCCTCACTGTGTGACAGACAGACATGCTTATTGCTATAGCTCATTGCTATTCCAACAGAGGGAGCATGACACACTACTGACCCAGACACTGAGACTTTTCTATTTCTTTTTCTTCAATGAGTTGGAAATAAAATATAAAAAATTTGTATTACAAATTACTTTAGTAGACCAATTTTAGAAAGTCTCATGGTGGAAAACTCCTTTCATAATTCAAAAAGAATATGTCTTTAAAAACAAAATAGTAGGTTTTGTTCTGTTTAGACTCAAATTCACAAAAATCTTCATCTGGATTAATTCTCTGGTGTTTGAGGTTGTTCTGTACACACCTATTGACCTAACTTATCTACCAAACATGACTTTCAATAAAGTTGTAGCTGATTTTGACTGCTGAGCTTTTTAGGCATTCCTGGAGAGAACGTGGAATCCGTTCTTTTTCTCACAACATTGGTGGAAAAACCTTAACGTTGACCCACAAATCTTCTCATCCTGAATTTACCACTTAACTGGAATTTGTAATCTTCTAGATCTTCTGGGAAGCTCTGCTGAATTGTTTGAGTGGGAGGTTACCCTTCACATTCTGCCCAGTCCAGCTCTTTCCACAATAGTTCGGGGACTCATCCAGTTGTAACATAACTTGACACATTAAGTTGGCGAGTTGCATCACTTTCCACTTGACCTGATGTAGAGAATGGATTTTCTTTAGGTATGTGTGTAGTACAAATGGGGTACGGTGATTTATTTAACCAGGCCTGGATGAAAACAAATGGCTGTTAATTGCTCCATCTGTAAAAGCAATACTGTTCTTGTCATTGCTCCAAAATTACTTTTAAAAGACTAGATGGGAAGGAATAAATTACACAGCCACTGGAAAAAAACAAGCAAACAAAAAGTATAATTATTTCCATAGAATCAAAAAGAATATTGTGAGCTAAATAAGTTTAACCTCACAATGGATGGAGCACTGATGGACCAAGAAAAATGGCAAAACACTGAAACCAGAACATACAAGGATTCTGGAAATAAGGAGAGCTGTCAAACTATCTGATTTTCAGTAGCAAAGCTACACCCAGGTACACAAGACAAAGAGCAAAATCCGGTACAAGAAGCACAGTTTGACACAAAAGCTGTTTGTCACAGTCAATATCTATTCAAAGAACACATGCAAGTTAAGAGTTGGTGCTGCTAATACAAATCAACAGTTACCCTGATCATAAGCACATGTGGTTACTGAAGCTCAGGGGAAACATTTACTAGAAGCAACTCCTAGTAAAACTCAGCTGAAAGGTAGTTAGGGACAATCCCATATATTTTGACTAGCCAAAATTTCTGTATAGTGACATTAGTTGGAGAGAGGCAAAGATGTTTATTGGACAGGTAGTCTCAATTTGATCACAAATTGTTAGGCAAGTACCAGAGAATCTGCCAGAGAAAAGCTGAGATCAAATGCAAGCTAATCACCGAATGATATTGACTAATACAAACCATAGGTTTGCAGCTTTATCTCCAAAAACTTATTGAAATAATTCTGGATAATCCCAAAGCAAAAATATTCACACTGCTGTAAAATGAACTAAGCTTCGTAGCAATTTCATCTTGAATATAAAAGCCTCAGTGTTTTAGGATCTCTGAAGACCAAGCTAGTACTTTAGTGTATTTCCCAGCCTGATGAATAATGCCAGTGTGATTTTTATTGAAAAATTATATCAATTCTATTAGGCAACTGGGTAGAAAAAAAAAATTTAGTAAGCTACAGAATCTCTGTTTACAGCATAAAGAAAAAACAGCTTTAAAGATAGAACAGTGAACTACTCATGTCATTGAAGTCTTCCTTGAAATCTATGATTTCAAGAAATAGGGAGTAGAGTGAACTCGAAAGAAAAAAAATAAGTAAAAAAAATTGGTGCATTAACCTTCAAATGAGGTGAAAATAAACATAGAATCTGGAGGAGTACTGTTCCAGTCATATTTACTGATCTGTAGGTGGGGAGGAAAACCTTCAATAATACAAAACCCCTGGTAGTGACAAAGCAAAAGCCATATACCACCTGAGATTTTAGAGAAGAATGAGTGAATACTACAATGTGAAACTGTAAAGTACACTCTAAGGTGGAAAAGAAAACAAACTGAAAATCTCATTAATGCATTAATGTAAGAAAAATGAAATATTGAAAAACATTCAGAGATTAAGGAGGTGAAAATTAAATGTGCCACAGTCACAAATAATTCCTGTGAAAACAAACAAATCACTGCAGAAAAAAACCTTTGTGAAAACTGAAGAAAAAAAGAAAGAAAATAGACAACATACTAAAAATTAGCAGAACTTATTACAGTTTTCTCACTATCTCCCAAGATAAATAGCTATTTCAAGGTAAAAAAAAAGTGCATTTGTATTGTGTGATTAAAACTTAAATACAGTAAAATTTAAGTAATTTAAGATGACTCTTGAAGTGTAAATAATGGGACAGAAGACACACCTAAAAAGAGTCACAATACCCTATTTATAAGAGATGTGACAAGGTTTTGTTTTTCTTTCTAAAACAAAATCAATTCAAATTCTCAATATACACATATATTTTAAAGAATGGACATATTGTTTCATTTTGCTGCACAATTTTTTTCCCTTTTAATTCTTTTCCCATCCCCCAAGGCAGTTCAAATAGCAATTAATCTTTAGCTTTACAAGAAGCAAGAAAGTTGGGGAAAAAGGAATAAGACTGCTTACACGTTTTGTAATTTGATATGTAACTGCCCAGTGGGGCTTTTATTACAATGCATGCAATAGATAAAATTAATCCCTACAAGTGCGCCGTGTTATTTGTTCAAGCTAGCAAATTGAGCTCAGCCCTCTGGAGGCAAACCAGAATTAGTGTACTGAAAGCTCATTCTGCAGTGAAGATATCCTGACAGTATTTTCCCCTTTTCTGTTACTTGTGCCTCTGGGCACAGGGCTCTTGTTCAGCCTTTGCTGCCTTCCCACAAGCCCTGGTTGCAATTGCATTGCAAACTGCTCACGTGCCTCCTCCCACTGCTTCTCTCTCCGGTCCCGGTGGGATCAGAAGCCTTCAGTGCCTGGCAAACTGTGCCTCTACACAGCTCCCTCTTAATTTTCCTCTGTGATCTTGTTCCCAGCTCCTTTGTAACTACTTCATACCCACCTCTTCCACATCTCACAGGATGTGGAAGGATATCAATCTATGCATCTACAAGTGCAAAGCCTACATCACTCACAGTGTGTTTATAGGAATATTTGCCAATCTAAGGCTTCCAAAACGCTGGGTAATGCTTCTACATGGTTGTCTGAACTAGGGACTTATATAAACTGCTTATGGTTGTGTCATGGTTTTGCTAGACTTGGTTTTGGTAGCGTGGTACCATGGTTTTTGGTAGTGGGGGGGGGCTGCAGGGGTGGCTTCTGTGAGAAGCTGCTAGAAGCCCCACCATCAATGTTCTACAGGGCCAATGTCTGGCTGGCTGCAAAGATGGACATGCTGCAGGCCAATTAGAAGTGGTAATGCCTCTGTGATAACAGATTTAAGAAGGAATTCAAAACAATTCTGGTTGCGCAGCTAAAAATTGCAGCCAGGGAGGAGGAGGATGTGAGCTAAAAGACCAACATGGAGAAGCACCCAGGCCAGGTCGGAAGAAGATACATCAGGGCCGGAGTCGAGATTCCTCTGCAGCTGGTGGTGAGACCACGGTGAGACGGGATGTCCCCCCTTGTAGCCCATGGAGGAGCACGGGAACGCAGAGCCCCCCTTTGCAGATGTTGGAGCAGGGGGATGCTTAAAGACTGCAGTGTGTGGAGGAGTGGCCCACACCATAGCAGTTTGAGGGCCGCTGCTGCCCGTGGGATGGACTTTGGACTTTAGTTTCCAAAAGGGGACCCCACCATTTAGCAGGAGAAGGCTCCAATCCTTGAGAATATGAAGACCTGGCCTAACCTTAAAAAACCCCCTAATTCTCTGTCTCCCTGCATCATTTGGGTAGGAGGGAAGCAGGGAGGGGGAAGTGAGGCAGGGAGAAAAAAGGTGCTTTTTCCCACAGCTCATAATACGTCTCAATTTTTCTTCATTTTCTGTAGTATAATAAATGTAGTTTTCATCTTTTCGAGTAGTTTGCCTGTGATTTTTTTCCTCTCGAGATTTTAATCACAAACCTCGTGGACGCTTTGAATTTTTTTCCTTCCCTCTCCTCTGGCTGCGAGAAGGAGGGGAAGCCAGCGAGCCTGGGGAGTTCCTGGCCTCTGGCCAGGCTCAAACCAAAACCAGTAGTATGCATCAGTAAAGTTAAAAATTTAAGTTCTAACTTCTTGGTCTATTTTTATAATATTCATTTTACTCATATGTGAAACTGTGTTCAAGCATAGACTTGAATAAACTTGAGGAAAATTTAAAACTTTCCTCAGAGGCTAGGGGACAGCCACCCAAAAAGTGAGGTTTCCCAGCAAAAGTTCCATTATATATACCAGACAGCAGGGTAAAATTGGCATCTGGACTTTTATCATGCCTTGAACTGCTACTGTCAAAAGCACAATATTAACTTTACTGCTGCTCTATTGCAATTAAACTTGGTGTATCTGCTGTAGAAGGACCACAATTAGATATTGTCACCCTCCAGTGCATGAGCCATTTTCTCTGAAGCAGTTTGTGCATCCTTTGAGCACAATCTCAAGCATAAAATAGATGAGCTTTGTAAATATTTAATTATTAATGAAACTTTGTGTCACAGAAGAACTAATGTGACAAGTCTTCAATTTTAATATGAGTAATTTGTGTCAGTCACTGACATTAACCATTAAGGGAATCATGTTCTCCTCGGTGTTTTTGGAAGTGTGTCTTTCCCATTCAACATTTCCTATGCCAGTGAAGCAGGCTTCATGTAATTTTACCTTAATTTAGAGAGAGCTGGTAGCTATTGATTTGGTTTTCCCTTCTTACTGCATTCAAGAGGGGTTAGAACAGCAGTTTCGCACAATACCACGATTTAAAACAATATCATTGCAAGAACTAAATGCAACCTCAGAATTCAGGACATCCAAATGCTAAGGAAAAAAAATGAAAACGGCTATTGAATTTCATTCATACAATCATAAAATCACAGAACAGGTAGATTGGAAAGGACCATAGTGGGTCATCTGGTCCAACCTCCCTTCTCAAGCAGGGTCAACCTAGAGGTCGTGGCACAGGATTGCATCGAGATTGTCCTGAATATCTGAATATCAGTGAGACTCTACAACCCCTCTGGGCAATCTGTTCCGGTATGTGGTCACCTGCACAGTAAAGAAACTCTTCCTCATATTCACGGGGAACTTCCTGTGCGTCAGTTTCTGCCCATTGCCTCTTGTCCAATTGCTTGGCAACACTGAGCAGAGCCTGGCTCCATCCTCTTGACACCCTCCCTACAGATACTTAAAGACATTGATGAGGTTGTCTCTCAGTCATCCCTTCCTGAGGCTGAACAGGGTCAGCTACCTTAACCTTGCCTCATAAGTTAGGTGTTCCAGTCCCCTAATCTGTGTTATCTACTGCTGGGCCTGTTCCAGGAGCTCCATGTCTCTCTTTTACTGAGGAGGCCAGAACTGAACACAGCACTCCAGATTTGCCTCATTATGGCTGAAGAGAGGGGTAGAATCACTTCTTAATGCACCTTCCTGATATATCCAGGGCAGTGCTCTTCCTAATACACCCCAGGATCCCATTGGCCTCTTGGCCCCCAGGACACACTGTTGGCTTGTGGACAGCTTGTTGTCCACCAGGACCCCCAGGTTCCTCTCCACAGAGCTGCTTGCGAGCAGGTCAGCCCCCAGCCTGTGCTGGTGCATGAGATTGTTCCTCCCCAGGGGCAGGGGATTTGCCTTTATTGAATTTGCCTTTATTGAATTTCAGACTGTTCTCTCTCCATTTCTCCAGCCTGTCAAGGTCCCTCTGAATGGCTGCAGAGCCCTCTGGGGTATCGCAGCTTGTCAGTGAACTTGCTGAGGAGGCCTCTGCCCTCCACTCAAGCCATTGCTGTGCCCAGTATGTAACCTTGGAGGACACTACCAGTGACAGGCCTCCAACTTGACCCTGTGCCACTGACTGTGACCCTCTGGGATCTGCTGTTCAGCCAGTTGGTAGTCAATATCCACTGCTGTCCTCCCATCCATCCAGGTATTTGTTTCTTCATAGAAAACAGTCAAGTTGGTCAAGTGTGCAAGACAACACAGGCAGGCAGCTGAAAAAACCACAGACTTCTGAATAGAACACAAAGAGTAAATCCATTTTCATTATCTGACTAAAGAGAGGATCTTTGAAGCAGCACCCAGGCAGAGGCACACAAATGGAAATGCTGGCACTGTGGAACTCTGTACACGCTACAAGATCACTAGCCTTCTATTCAGAGAGATTTAGCAAAACTTAGTCCCATTCAAGGTCACTTGAATGACCTACAATTTTCTTTGCCAATCTTCCACTTTTTAATCCATTCCTCCCAACAGATCTCCAAATTACAGAAAAATAGCCTGGAAATTACATCGAAGGACACAGAAATTATTTTGGATCATTAGCATCCTTCTCTTATAGTGTTCCATTAACTCCAAATTGTTTCATTATCTTGGCGTAATTTTTTAAATCTCTGAACACTGTGGTATTGTTTAATTTAGTTTCCAGGCAATCAGTTGAATTCTCAGGCTCTCATTTTCAGTATTTATGGGTCTCCTGTCCTTTAAAGTTCTACCTTAAATATTACATGGCCCTGATATCCTGCATTTCATGTTTGTAAATAAAGGAGCACATCACTCTGCTATGTACATTCTGAAATATATGATTGAAGTAGTCTTGGAGAGAACTTGCCAATCACATAGCTATCAATAGCATATTATACGGATTAAATCCACCTTATTAGAGTAAACAGAAGTCAAATATTTATCATTATAAATATCAATGCATGATGTGGATATAATTTTAGAGCAAATTTCTCATTTATGAAAATCAATTCTGCATTTCTCTCTGTTATCAGCAACATTATACAAAGAGAAGCATAGAAAATTAGAGGTGAATAAGATTTCTTTATCTTTTTAATATATTTCTTTGCAAATGTGGGACCACCAAGATTTTCAAAGGTTTTCAAAAAGAGTATAATAATTTAGAAGATAGGTCCTATTCAATACTTCATAGACATATACTATGGAATCAGGGAGGTGCTTTTAGGAATTTTTAATGGTTATCAATCTTTAAAAACTTATTATTTTGTAGGTCATATAACATCGGTGCTCCACGGATGAACCAAGTATAAAAGACACATAAACAGACTATCATCTGTTGTCATGGATTCCTTCACATAAACACCAATAAAGCAGCATTTAAAAATGTTCCTGTGCCTTTTTTTCCTATAGAAATACGTTCATAATAGATCCATTTGACCATCAGTGCACATAGAAATGAGAATATTAATCTCCATATTGAAATGTGGCTTGATTTTTTAAAAATATTTGAAAGTTCTTATAACGAGCAGATTTCTTTGATTGATGCACCAAACAGATGTATGCCATAATGAAGCAGCTGTAACAATAAAGATGTAGAAGGAACAAAAATTTTCTCTTAATGAGTACTGCTTATATATGCACTCCTTTAAAAGACATTGATAAGAGCAAATTTCTCCAAATCGACCCAGTCTGGAAGTATTTAGTGCAGCTTAGTTACGTGTCTAAGAGATTTAGAATAGTAACTCTTATGTTTATAATTTAAAGGTTTTGTAACTAGCCAGCATTATGCCAGCCCACAAATGTGCTTCTCGCATAGCAAGCTGCTTACACACTTCAAGACATCATAAATTACTTCAGAATGTCTTAAAAATATTTGAGTTTATGTTTGTCATAATTGAGTCAAATACACAACATTTGCTATACTTCATCATTGTGCATTACCTGTGATATTTCAATGACTTGCAATCATGTAAAAATACCAGTGGCTATGGAAATGCTACTGGATATTGCCAATACGTGTGTGTTTGGAGAAATTAAAGGTGAAAAAATGTGACCTCTAAGTAGAACAGAAAACAGTGACTGTACCCTCTGTAAAATATTGTATGTATAAAAAAAATCACCCCAGAAAGCCTCTCTGTTTCTCCTTAAGAAGCCCTTCAAGACAGTAATCTCCACTCTAAGGAATAAAATCTAAATGGAATATACTGGGAAGGTCACAGAAATGGCCATTTTTATATTTGTAGTCACAGTTGCAGCAGACTTCAATATAGGGTCTTCATTAAGTACAGGATTTAAAATATCTAATATGTCTCATACACATTAACATTTTAATTGGTCTTTCACAGATTGTATAAAAATAAGGAATATTATTCTAAAGAAACCAAATTCCCAGGAGAAAAGCAATAGCTAGTGGAAGATTTTGTGTCTTTTTCTTTATTGTTGCTATATTGGGCACAAATGGTTAGTAGTGAAGTGAATAGAGTAAGAGAAAGAATTTAATTAGAGAACCATGTTTATATACATATACATACATATTTCTCCACTCTTCAGGAACTACATATTTAAAACCTAAATTATATTTTTTTTAAATTTAAACCTAAAGTATGCTCTTTCTGTGTGTATTTCTCTTTATATTGTTTTGTATTCCTGTAATTTCTTAAATCAAAGTTCTGAATTTATTTCATAGCTAAATGCTTACAGAACTAATTTGAGCTTTATTATGTTCCTTAAATATCCTTAAAAAGTGGTTTTATACTTTTGTGGGTTTAGTACAAACCCTTATGATATTCTTTACCTCAGAGCTACAGACACTAGAAAATTGTGTGGACAATGCATTTGGGGTAATGGTCATATTGATCAAGTGGCATCAGTACAGGAAGCAAAAATTTAAATTTGCATATTTCATTCTGTACAGAATCCCAAGGTACTTAAAAAATAAATGACTAGCAAAGAGGGTCATTATTTGGTTTCTAAATTTTCAGTGTTTTCTTAAAAGGCATTTTAGTTACAACACCTTTTATACAGACACATTTGTATTATCACTGATGATATTAGCACTTCCTGCATTCATTCTAAGATCAAACTTTCAACTGAGGTACACAGGTACAGGGTTTATGCCCTTTGGTTTTGTTCACAACAAATAAGTGCCCATTTTCTAATGTTATTGTTCCCCCTTCTAAAGTAAGCTTTGAACATTCATAAGCACAGTAAAATAAACTCATAAATGCTTTTATAGCAACTAGTGTTCTGAAGACTAGTTGCTTTCAGATGTGAAATATATTGAATTTGACTGTCCCAAATTTCTAATGTCAGTTTATCTCCAACAGTTCACAGGATACATTTTGCTTCTGCAATACTTGTTTGGGGTATATTGGAAACAACAAGGACACTGTAACTTTGCTTCTGAGTTAGCTTTACATTCATTGTATATGACTATGAGCTATAAATGACAGAAGTAATTTGTTAAAAAAATGCAAGTCTTCTGTTTGTGGACTTGATTTTGATTCTTATAAATAACAGGTTTGTCATCATCAGTTGTCAGCAGTGGATTAACTGTGCTGTAAAGTCTTGTTTAGAAGAACAGAAATGCACCTAAACTACTTCAGGGACATATTATGCCAGATGTTTCTGTGTAGTATAATTTTTGAAGGAATTATGAACTTGATAACTGCAAAGACATAGCTTGCAATACGTGTTGTGTCCCATACCCTCCATGGGGTGATGGTCTTCTGGATTCAGTTTGGCATGGCCACAATTAACTCTGGGACTGGAAAACCTGCTTCACATGACCTGGCTTATGCAGATCTCCTGGGGCATGTCAGCACAGCGCTCACCAAAGGTCTGGGTTCAGACACAGCCACAAACCAAAACTGACTCCTGATACATACAGTCAGAAAAGCAAATGAGTTGTTCCTCAAGGAGGGCATCACACTAATATTCCTATCTTCTTTCTTACAGATATACTGGGATTACTGTACTTCAGTTTTTATCACCCACATTGGAACACTTTTGCACCACAAGGAATTTTGAATAATAGAAAAGAAAAATAGTATCCATTTTATTCAATATATATATATATATATATATATATATAAAAATTGGCCAGATTTTTGAAATTTCATTTTCCATATGTAATTGGAACTTCCTAAAGACACAGTTGATGATTTTCAATATTGTTAAAACCACTGGGGGAGTAGGGAAGAAAGAAGATGACAATAACACAACCTATAGGCAGTTTATGGCATGCTTGTTTACTGCATGTGCCATGTTTCAGACTTAATGAGGAAACACTTCTTTAAGCTATACTGCCTCAAACTTTTTTGGAGAATATTAATTATTTCAATGTGAGGACAAATTTCTCTATGTAATTGAAAGAAGATAAGATGTGATCACAGTTGTCATTACAGGCACTTCAAAGGGCCTCACTCTGACCCCTTGGAGGGTAATGAAGAAGAGTTGTAGGTTGGTTTTGATCACTTTAGAAGAGTGGCTGGCTCTGACATCTGAACAGAAAATAGGAAAGGTCAGCAAAAAATAAACAGAGGAAAGAATTCGTCTAATATGGGCAAGTAAGAACTACATTGATATTATAAAGTGTTAAAATTTAAATATATCACAGAATAATTTAGGTTTGAAAAGACCTCCAAAATAATCGAGTCAAACCTTTGACTGATCAGCACCTCGTCCATTAGACTGCAGCCCTACACTGCCACATCCAGTGGTTTCTTTAACGTCGTCGGAGATGGTGATGCCACCACCTCCCTAGGAAGGCCATTCCAATGTTTAACAACCCTTTCCATGAAGAAAGTCTTCCTGATGCTCAACCTGAACCTCTCATCATGCAGCTTGAGGCCATTTTCTCTTGTCCTGTCACTGGTTGCCTGGGAGAAGAGGCTGATCCCCACCTGGCTACACTCTTCTGTCATGGAGCTGTAGAGAGTTATAAGGTCACCCCTGAGCCTCCTTTTCTCCAGGATAAACAACCCCAGCTCCCTCAGTTGCCCCTCACTGGACTTGCTCTCTACACTTCACCAGCTTCTTTGCCCTTGTCTGGACCTGCTCCAGCACCTCCATGTCCTTCTTGTAGTGAAGAGCCCAGAAGTGGACACAGAACTCAAGGTATGGCCTCACCAGGGCAGAGTACATGGGGTCAATCACTGTACTGGTCCCAGTAGCCACACTAGTGCTGGTACAGGCCAGGAAGCCACTGGCCTTCTTGGCCACCTGGACACACTCCTGGCTCATGCTTATACAGCTGTGAAACAGCATCCGCACGTCCTTTTCTGCTCAGCCACTTTTCAGCCAGGAACTTTATGCTCTTACAATTGTTTCCTATGTCAAGAAATCTATCTTCTACAGTAAAAAGTTGTCTCCTTCTCAGCTTAAGGAAAATCAAAATGCTTGTTACTGAATGAATTATATAAGGTTTTAATTATCTTCCAACAAAAAATATCTATCCTTTAGATAAAAAAAAACCCAACAACTTTTTCCACACAGCCATACACAAAAAATCTTGTGTCCTCCTCCTCCTCCTTTATTTTTCCAAACCCACTTGCAGGGGGAGAATAGAACAAGTGTTTTCCAGTTTCTGCGTTTAATTTTTAAACACAGGTAATTTCTGGTACATACTTTTTTTTCTCCATTGTTTGATTGCTTCCTGAATTGCAGCATGACAGCATAAATCTCCTGACTCACAAAAGCAAACTTCAAAGTTGACAACATCATCATGTCTAAGAACAAATAGAAATAATAATAGAGTAACAGCAGGGCAGTCTCTACTTCCAATAACAGGTTAGCAGCAGAGTGCTGGAGTGAGGTGTTCTCCTACAGTGCAAAGGGTTTGCTGTATTTTAGATAATTTTATGGAAATTATTTTACATATGTTTTCTTTATATGTTATCTTTCTTTATACATATGTTTTCTTTATAACATTTATATATGTTTTCTTTATATCCATTTCTTTATTTATGAACACAACACTATTCCTGCATGTGTGTGAATCAGATGAGGATTTGAGTCTGAGTTTTAATGAACAAGCACAATGACACTACCAAAACAACTTCAAGGGCCTTAGAAGGGTCCCCTCAGAATCAAGTGCTATTTAACAATGCCAAAATGCATTTCCTTACCCCTACAGTGTCCAAAGACTTTTTTTCTCCCCTTATGGCTGAAGGTTCTGCATGATTTAATTTTATTTCAAGGAATATCCAGACAGAGCTAGATTGTGGCATGACTATGTAAGTCATATGAAGGTTATATAAATGTGTCAGAGATGTCCTTGTAGTTATTCTGGTGTCTACTGAGGAGGTATATTTGTGTCTCTTCCATTGCTTCCTCTATCAGATCTTCAACCCTTCTTGGATGTGAGGCAGAAGAGAGTATGGAAGCATTTATAATAAACAGGGTTCCTTATACGGAATCTGTGCTTTCCTCCCCATCAATTGTGATGTCATTTAGCCATATCCATGCCTATTCTCTCACTACAGCTTTTCGTGAAATCCTTCTCTTCTTGTCAGTCCTATTCATCATGATCCCTTCTTACTTGCATAGAAATGAATCAAGAAGGAAAAGATCATGGATTAGCAAAGAATACTGGCAGTATATTCTTATTTCTATCTATTTTTAAATAATGCTTAGGAAATATTGCCATTTCTTAACTATCCATCCTAAAAATACTGGAGTGAAGAAAAGAAACCACACAGAGATGCCTTGGCAGGCATCAATGAGTGACTATGACTGCAGTGCAGTAAATTTAAATAGTGTTTCTAAACCTTAAGCCAGAATTGCTGACAATTTTTCCTTTTAAGGCTGAACAAGGCTAGAATTCTTGTTTGTTAGACTAAGTATTCAAAAGTTGTTAAGATTCAGCTGTATTTGAAACACGTAGACACATACCTGTCTATGTGGATTGTGGAGCAGCAGCGAAAGTGAATCATGCCTATCTTAATCTGTATCTTTGCTCTTCTTAAAGTCCATTTACAAATACACATTCCACCCTTTTACACAAATAAAAGAAATAAAACCTTGTATTTTCCTTTGAAAACTGTTCTCAAAAGGTCAGTGTCCTGTCATATCAGGTTTAGGTCTCACTGAGATAGCTGGGGGTTTGTTTCTTTTATTGTTTTGTTGGGGTTTTTTTCTTTCTTTTAGCACAGAATGACAAGCAGTGTTAGCTGTAAAAGTTGAGGTAAGGAAACTATTACTGTAATTTCCTGTGATCTAATATCTTAACTCTAAGAACTGGGAAATCTGTTATAATCAAATTGCTATAACAGACATTAATTTTAGTTTCTTCTGCAAGCTCTTACCCATCTGATACAAGTACATTCACCACAAGAAAATGTATTAAAAAAATAAAATTGCATGTTAAGATAAATCTAATTGGTTTGACCTAAAGCACATATTTCTAACAAAGAATCACAGACCCTCTGAGCTTTACAGATTGTGTTCTAAGAACAGGAAAGAAACAATAAAATGTTAGCCTTTTGCACAGAAAAAGTAGGGTTCTATCAGTACTGTTCCCTTTTGAAAAAATTATTTTCAAATTTTGCATCAAAATTTGTTTTGGAAAATTTATGAGGTAATCTAACTCTAACTTAATTTTAATTTAGTTTGGTTTGTTTGTTTCTATTCTTGGTATTTTTTTCCCCCATGAATACTTTCTAAACTAGCAGGCTTTTTACTAAGGTAGTCCCCAAAATGGAAATCTGCTAGATTAATGTACATAAATTTTGCTTCTAATGTTTATTCAGTTTATTATTTGACATCCTTTATCTAGAGAAGGATTTTTCTAATATAAAATATTCTCTTCAGCTGTTTTTGTTCTTTTGCTTTCTTTGTCCCTATTTACATTATTACTTTGAGGCAATAATACTATATTAGAGCTATTTGCCTGAGAATGCCCTTAACAACTATAGTAACATTTTTATATTTCCCAAAAACACCTTTCAAGCAATATATAAGAAGTTTTCCTCTAATTGAAGAGTTTTCCTCTATATTGAATAGACCTATCCTTATAAATGTTTAAGGGTTAGAGGGAAACCAAATAATGCATCCAGGAATATTGGGAAAGTTCTCCAGGCTAGGAAGTCTTGATCAAGTTTTCGCCTACCAAGGAGAAAAACCATTATCATTTTGTGGTTAACTATAGCAAGAAACAAATCACTGACATGAAGGAACTGCGGGGTAGGGAGGGGCTAGAGGGGGAGGGGAAGCAAAAAAGACATGTTTTTTCACTTGATATATTTTCCATTCCTGCCTGGCACTTACTTTGGTGCATTAAATTTGGGTAAGCTTTCATTAACCTGAAATAAGTAGTCCGCTTTTTATATGAGAAGCACTTCCATGAACTTATCACAATGGAACGTCTTTTCAATACATTTTCTTACCAAGGTGCTCATGTATAATTTACTCTCATCATCTCCTGCTTCTCCCTTTTTCTGGTTCCTTTTCATCTTTAGACTGCAAATCAATAATCAGTGAAATAGACCAATTTACTCTGCACCAGATTTCGTGTGACCACCTTGCTTTAGGCAGTCACAAAGCTCTGCACTTCTGCACTATATTTTACTATGTGCGAACACACCTTGAATTAGAAAGAACCAGTTATAGCATAATTTTGAGTGTACCTAAATTAAAGTGCCTGCAGTGAGCACAAACAATACAAGCCTGCGACTTATTCCTTGCCTCAGGATATTGGTAGCACAGCTGCAAGGTGATCCACACGGCTAACAACCTCATTCATATTTTGTGGTGTATTCTGAGGCCTGTATTATCACAGCTATAATACTATCCCATAAACCTGCTTCTTCAAGGGTGATTTCATCATGTCTTGACATGAAGGAGTCAGTGACTGCAGTGTAAGCTTCACCATCAATAATGAAGACACTACAACCAGGGATTTGTGTTGAGGTGCATAGAGTTTTAGGCATATCAGAGAGAATAACTGATGTCAGAGAGAGCAGCTGCTCCTACAGGTCAAGAGAGGTGTAGAGAGGAATTTTTAAAAAATGCTACCATGAAATAAATATAGGGAAAAGAGAACAAAAATGTGTCCTTTTATTCCTTTGACACCAGTGTTGCATTCTTGGAGCTTGAAGGGCCATAACAAGCAAAACACTAACAAGAGGACTGAATATTAATACAGAAATTGTAATTTCAAATGATTATTTTTTATGAGGGGGAAGTTGAAGCAATACTGCATCATGTTCAACTTCCACTCTGAGCTTTTTAGAACTTTCCAGAGAGGAGAAGCAGAAAGAAGAGAGCAAAGAAGTGGTTTCATACTCTCTTAGTGTATTTTCTCCCAGTGCAATGCCCCAGGAAAAAAAAAAAAAGGTTGAGGAAGGATCTGGAAATTGATGAAAATCTAAGCACTGATATTATATCATTTTTGAAGATGCTCTGACAAAATATGTTTCTGACTCCTCTAGCCACTTTTTAACCCTGCAGGTAGGTTAATGCTGGTTAAAGCTTTAAGAGATTAGTAGCAAAATGTCATCCTTCCTGACATTTGTAGAATTCCATTTTAAAAAATGCAATTAATCCTCAAAACTGTTTCTTACTGTTCCCATGGATTTATTTCTGTGTGTAGCAAGATTGTTTTTCTCAGAAAATGTACCAGATCAGCTTTTGATGAAACACTGAAAACAATTGTAGTAATTTATTAGAAGTTCCAAGGACTTTTGAGTTTCTTGTGGCTTTCATTTTGTCTTCTAGTATTTTATTTTGTCCCCTTCACAAATTCTCATAAATTTGAATATGTCTGAAACTATTTCTTACCCTTCTGAACTCGAGTCAACATGGTACTGAGACCACACTCTTTGTGAGTGCTTGTACTAAGTAAATATTTTATTAAATTATTGCTATTTCACTAATAGAAATGGGGGAAAAAAAATCAGGCTCATTCTTGATGGTCTTGAAAGTGGACACCTCAGCAATTTTAAACCGTTATTATTTTATTCCACTTCATCCTGGTCCCCAAGAAAATCTCGCCTTTCATTGACAACTAGAGGTCTCAGCTCACCATAAAATCAGCATGTTTTCTCCACCTTTGGATTTCCTAGTTTCTGAATCTCATTGCAATTATTTCACATGGTATCAAAATTGCAAGTGAGGAAAAAAAATCTGAAGATGTGGGATTACTTCCCAGAAGTGATTTGGAAAACCGCTTTTGTCAGCAGAGCTATAAGCCCAAGGCTCTCTCCAGGCAACAGAAAGGTGTTAGTGAATATTTCTGCACATAAAGTTGCAGCACAGTACCTATGAGGACCTCATTACCTCTCCACCTGAGTATATCCACAAATTTCCGTGGAATTATCTTCACAGGGTGGGGTTGAGCCATCAATTGACTGACCCTTTCCTTCCACAAGTAAGAAACTTAACTGCTTGGGGCTCATCTAATGTATTTGATAGCAAGGCACAACATTGTTACGCCTGTGCAGGGAACCAGATGATGCTAATGAACTGGTTCTACTTCATATGAATTTGGCGTGATATGATAAATTTCTGAACAACTCTAATCTCATCTCATTGATTGAATATCACTATATTGGCTGGTGCACAGCATGCAAATCTACCATGTGTTTTCAACAGTAAGTATAGTGTGTGTGCTCCGCTCTGTTTCATGTCAGAAGGGAAGACCAAAATATTTACTTGCAGACTCTCTTTCTCATCCAAACTTTAAAACTTCTGTAGTCAATTCTCTTTCTTTACCAGAACATTTAGATCTCATTTATCATTACAGCTCTCATTCCACTATTTCCGAAGAAGAGTTAAAGTGATTTAAATAGAACAAAACAATATTGAATTACATCTGAATTTGCAAAGGTCTATAATACTAACACTCTTATTATAGAAAAATTGTGTTGGCTTTTTTTTGGGTGGTGGGGTGGAGAGGAAGAAGTTGTTTGATTTGTATTTATTTTCAGTGGTGCAGCAGGATCAGATTCACAGACTGTGATCACGTATAATTATTTGATCACATGAAAAATGCACATCCATTTTACAGAAAGGAAACGGCACATTATAAACCAAACAGTTACTAGAGTAGAAATAGTATCATAAATAATTAATAGCAAATCAATACAAAAAAATTTTTTTGCAACACTGCCTGGAAGCTGTCAATGATGTGAAAAAACTGTGAATGGTCTGAAGTTCTTTCTCAGTGTTCTGCAGATCCTGAGTCATTTATCTATGGGTAGTGACCTCCTTGCATTTAGAACAAGTGAAAGTTCCATGCCTAGAGGTTGTTCTCTCCACTTATTCCCAGTTTAGAGTATCACTGAATCTGCTTCCAACTTTTGAGTTTTGGAGTAAAAAAATGGCTTAAGGTTACCTCAACAGTTAATGCTGACCATCCTGTTATCACAATAGAAGAAAATTCTTGTCAGGGTTACCAAATTCAAAGTAGCAAGAGCGAACAGTTCCTAATACAATTGTCCATCTCTTATGGAATTGTCCAGTTCATTACCAACTTATTTATAAATCCAATACTGGTTTTGAATATTATTTTCACTCTGTACACAACTTTAGTCTGCTTTTTGACTTAGGAACTGAAGAAAAAATATTTATTGTCACAGTTTTCTTAAGAACTTTAAGATATGATTTGCTGCAGCCAGCTGTGTCACTCTCAGCCTTTGTTGGCTACTGTGTGGATACAGGAGTGCTCAAGACCACAAAACAATGGAAAAGATTTCATGACTCTTTGTGACCTTTTCATTAAGTCCTGATTTTCTAATAAGCGAACTTGTGTAGGGGTAAAGTTTTTCTGTCTTCTTAGCACGGTACAGAAAGAATAAGATGTATTTTCAGTAAAAAATCACAGAACCTATGTGATGCTGTGAGGCATCACCTGACTGTTTACTGCTGAGACAAGGTAACAGTATCTGGTCAGACAAGAGCAAGAAGTGTGTGAAACACTACTTTTCCCATTTGCACTAAATATACCTGCTAATTTAAACAGAGAATTACTTGAGAAACTTGGTGAAGACCACGTGAAATAAGCTTTCTTGGAAACAAAGCCTGGAGGAAGGCTTGTGCAAGATAAAGCCTGTTTCAGTCCCAACAGAAAAGGTGATATAGCAAGTAAATCAGGTGGGGTTTTGGTTGGTTGGTTGATTGGTTGGTTGCTGTTGTTTTTTCTTTTGTCTGAAGAAAGATTTCATGAAGAAAAAAGTGCAAGAGAAAAATGGTAGTATTCTTATTTTAAAAAAAGAAGGTACAAATTCTAAGAGAAAATGGGTTCTCACAAGACAGCAAAAGAAGTGATGAGTGAATATTGGAAACTTCAAGAAAGATGATAAAGCACAGTGAATGAGAAAAGCCAGTTATTAAAGAGTGATAATTGATGGCTCAGAGCTGAAATGTAGTATCTTACAGTGTGAATCAGTGCTGCTTCAAATAAAAGCTATGAAGGAAATATAGTGCAAAATTCAAACTTATTCAGAAAACAAAAAAGACATGAAGGTATAGTGATCAAGGAGGGGTAGAGAGAAACAAGCAAATGAGAGATTCCAAATATACTCATATTATGTTTTTAAAATGTTATTAAAGAAATTACAAGTAAAAGCAAATGAAAGTTATAAAAATGCAAAGAAGCCAACGGCTCACTGAAAGATCAAAGATTGGCTAACCTAAATTAAAGTGAGAAGGAGTGCTACAGGCCACCCCTAAGGTGGGACAGCTGAGGTTCTTGTTAATAGATCTCTTGGGGTGGGTTAGAGTGAAACAACACTGAATGACCAGTGTTTATACATATATATGTGTTTATATAAAGAGAGAGAGAGAGAGAGAGAGTGAGAGAGAGAGTGAGGGAGAGACAGCAGGTTTATTTTGGAACAATTTGATTGTAATGGAAAGAAGGTATGTAGCCATTTTAATTATTATCTATAGAAATATAGCAATATAAAAGTATAAAATTATCACTTAAGAAAATATATATAAGTAAAAGTAAGAATGAGATATAAAGAACAAGAGTAGATTTAAAGAATAAGAGTAGATAGTGGAGAGGAAAGTTATCACCACCCATGGATGAAATGAGATTTGATTGTGGCAATTTCAGTGTCTGCTGGTCTAAGTGATGGTCACTGTCTTGATCCATTGAGGGTGGGGGAAGCTCATGAAACAAAAAGTTCAGTGGGTTAATACATGTTCAGGTTCAGGTGGGAACACCCAGATATCTTCCTTGGGGGGTGAGTTTTACACCATCTGATGCAACACCGTGCATCATGTGTGCAGTCCTCTGTAGGAAGGTCCCAGGTATTATTTTGGGGGTGCTTCAGAGGCCTTTGTTAGTCACAAATGCCATCTCTCCCATAGCTTGGGGTGATCTTTGTTTGACTGGTGCCTTATGTATGAACAGTTGCTTCCTTTTACACAACTTGCCACAGTGGGAATTTTTGTCAGGATCTGTAAACAGGATATACTAACCAGATCTCACCTCTGCCAGGTCTGAAATAGTGCCATCCTGTTGCAAATTCTTCCTTTTTGTGCTTATCTCGAGCTCCTGCTGTGGTGGCTTCTCTTATGGATTACCTTCTTTCTGTGGTCTTATCAGTCTTTGAGCCAGACACCTGGACTCTTTAACTTCTATGGCAAAGAGGGTTTATGGTAAAATTGAATATAGTAGAAGAGAGAAAAATGAAAAATACAGATCTGAAAAATAAGATTTTAAAACTATGGACCTGAAAAAGATGCTTCTGTGAAAAATCAGCTCTTCACTCTCTAGGCAAGGTTGTTGACATTCTCAATAATCCATGTATGAAGCCCTGTTGAGGACTGATACCACGTGAAGACTGACGGTAGATAGTGTGCCCTGGATATTATTTCATCCAGACTTCATATTCTGGCCGAATGTCCATGTTTTTTGTGACACATACATTGCAGTCACCTTCTCTGATGTTCTGATAAACAGAATTTACTCTCCCATATCCTTACTACCACTTATCCAAGAAAAAATTATGCACCTGTGCTATTATCTACCTGCACTATGCTTTGCTGCTGCCATTAATAATAACTATGCTTTGCTGCTGCCGTTAATAATAACTATGCTTTGCTGCTGCCATTAATAATAATAGTAACAACATTTAAAATGACAATACAGTGCAGTAATCAGTACAAAGCAGATATTCTCTGGTTTTGATACTAGTTTTCCTATAGTTTTTAGTTTTCATTCTTCAGCTTACCCTCTCTGCTTGCATCACACTTCCATTTCATACAAACAACTTCACAAGTAACTTTTATTCTGTTCTTTAGAAAGAAGGGGCAGGAATCCTTACTGCTTTCAATGGGATAAATAGATAGATAAATATTGAAAAAGTGAAAAAAAAGTTTAAAAGGTTGGTGGTTTTGTGTTTTGGTTTTTTTTTAAAAACCCCAAATATGCAAGCCACAAATGTAGATCTTGAGAGGACAATGTAAAACAATTTTGTTCAAGATAAACACTTAGTATTTTTTTTGTCATTTTAAAGTATAATCTGTGTTATTTTAGCATCTTTCTGTGTTAAAAATGCCCAAAGATATGTGCAATTATAAAATTTATTCTATCAATCAGCATCTGGTATTTTCTTTTCAACTGATATGTTTTCAAACTTCATTGTTTCTATTAAATGGAAAACCTTTTTTGTGACTATACAGACTTGAGAAATTTTTCACTAGGCAAATAGCTTTTATAATTTATATATTTGATGGAAAATATTCTCAGAACATTATGCCTGAGTGATATGTTTCAGTGTTTTTTGTGGCACATATACTGCTTCTTTTTGCCAGTTTTGCAGAATATATCCTTTACCCTCTGAATCATACAGCAACCAATGTTTTGCATTTTTCATCTCATTCAGAAAGATGAACAACTTGTAAACACACCCAAGAGTATGAGGTTGTCCTGGACACAAAAAGGATTTGTTTTATATTCCAAAACTTAAGAGCAAAAACCTCAGATAATGCTGAAATTAATATTATCAAGTTTAAAATATTTTTTTTCCCCTTTATTCATTAAGGTGGCGGAATAAATCCAATTGCAAGATCCAGGTCATTCAGAGTTGCTTTGTTGTTCATCTTTACTTCACAAGTAGATCGTCTGGGACAAGAATTTCCCATTTTTTACTTTTATTTCATTTAAGATGGGCAGAAAGAGATTTTTGTTTGTTTGCTTGTTTTTCATGGACAAAGAAATATCCTCACATCAAGAAGGAATAAACATGAATTAACCTCTAAACTATAAACCAGACCCTCTAAACTGAAATATATTCCCATGTGAAAAAATATGACTAAAGAAATCAAACCAATTCTTTGCTCTCGAGAACAGACAGTTCTCTATGTTTTCTAGAGAATAAATGAGTTGTAGAGGGTTTCTAAATAAAATTTTTACCACTGAGGTACAAACATAAACATTTTCCAACACTCTCCTGTATGAAAAAACTGAAGTGTGAACAATCATCTTTGTAGAAGAGTATATGACTAAGTTACTACTGATAGTAATACTGAGACAGGAAACATATGGATGTTTAATAATTTATTTCTGTCCTTGCAATTTTTAAGTGGGTGTGTAAGCCAAATGCTTTTGCCACAACAGAGTGAAGCTGAGGGCTCTTGTCATGAGCTGAATGATCTAAGTAGTTCCTGTCTAGTTTTCTTCTCCTGCCCTCAGTTATTGTTAGCATGCTCCATTTTGTAGCAATTCCCAAGTTTCCCACAGGCCAATAGAGGTGCATAAGACAGAGTTTGGTGATGAATTATATAAACAAGAGGTCTGTATGCTGTTGTTTAACAGAGAAACAGCAGGCAATTTCACAGAGCTTTTAGCTGGTAATCAAGGAAAACCAACAAAAACAAGAACTACCTTTTGGATTCTCCTTTTTTCCATCTCCCAACAGTAACTTTTACAGGGACCAGCACATCATACATGAACTTTTTTCTACCAAGAAAATCACTTATTGTACACCTTAATATTTCTGTGACACTGTGAAAAATTATACTATTTATCTTAAGTATCTTGTGCAATCCTTGCATAGCTGAATTTTATTAGGAGAAAGATGATTTTATAAAACAGAAAAGATTCCCTTGGCCAACAAAGGACTTTTACAGCATCCTAACTTTGTGTGTTGCATTAAGTCAGTGTTCACCATACAATTTCATCCTCCTTTGTTGTGTTTGCTTCATATGTTTCAATGGTTATGAAGACAATTCTGAGGACATGAGTATTGCAATTCATTAATGCACTGGGTTGTATCTGTCTGCAGTCACTTTAAAACTGCATTTTGGGGAAATACGAAAGGCCCCATTCATCTCAGTAGGTATGAGTGAATTTTTGATATGTCTGGTTTACTGACCAGCATTCACAGCTGTTCCAATGCTGAACCACGAGCATTGATAATTTTTCCACTGCTGACTACTACAAATTCTTTCTCCACTCCCTTCTGCAAGAGAAAAAATTACAGCTACCTTTTCAAGACATCAGATCCTTTGAGTTGTATTACTACAAAGGTAGGTGTATTCAAAATTTGCTTTCTGCATAAGTTTGCTGGAGACATGTTAACTTAAAAAAACCCCAAAAATGCTACAATACATTCTGGATTGAAATAATCAGATAACTCAAAAAGGCATTGAACTATTTTCAGATTTCCAATGAAGTAATTTAATTAATAGTATGGTAATTTATGTTGTTTTTTACTAACACCAAGGTTCTTAAAGATATTGGAGTACCTTTTTGGTGTTTGGGACATAAACAATACTGAAGTCTGCTTTTACTACTTGTTCACATGTACAAAAGCTAAAGCAACAAATCTCTGAAGAACTCTCCTCTTCTAGAAACATGAATAGCATAAGAAAGTGGCATTTTCTATTCTCTCAGAATCTGGTGTTGAAAAAGGAAACTAGGTTATTGCTAAATCTGATTTTTGTGAGTGGAAGATAAAAGGGGAGTGGGAGAGAAAGAAATAACTTTTGCTACTGTGGGAAAAAGTACATTTGATTGGTTTGTTTCTGTTGTGTCAACAACACTGATATGTTATCTGAGGCTTTTTATGGAGCTGTTCCTAGAAGATTTTAGTCTCCCCCATGGAAAAAAAGATATTTTTAAATTTATGTCTTTTACATATCAGTACCACTATTGCTTCTCTGTGTCACAATACACAAAGCTGCCGTTAAGTCCAGGAAGGCTGGACATTATTCAAGGAGGTATTCCTAAAGGCACAGGAACAGGCTGCCTCCATGTGTTAAAGACAAGCTTTTGCTTGTAATGGCACAGCACAACCTACTTTGAATGGACTTGAATAATACAACTCATTAGAGAAACAGGGTTTTGTACATGGAGATATCAACTATATGCAGAATGAGATATTATTATTATTATTATTATTATTAATTATTATCATCATCATCATCATTCTTACTATTAAAAATATGGAGAAAGAAGGAACTGTCTCTGCTTCTTTGGTTTTCCACTCTAAGTGTCTGAAGTTTTATTTTTACAGCTCTACCATTAATACTTACAAAACTATTTATAGAAGACAATTAATCAGATATCTGCACTGTAGCAGGTTTTAGGGTGGGACAGTTAAAATGATGCAGTGAAGTCAGCAAATCTGGGCATCTCACTACTCAGTGACAACCGGTACTAGATTCCCTTAGGCATTTTTCAAAGCCACATCTACAACTGTGCACTGATTGCTTTAGTTGCTCTATAGGGCTTCTAATCAAAATGGATTTTTATCCTTTGCTTTCCTTCTAAGCTCTGTTTCTATAGTGTTTTCATTAGCGGTTATTACCACTTCCCATAATTTGCATGGTATTGTTTTCATCCCCTAAGAGGATAAATGGTGCCAAGCAGCGAAGCATGAGGATGTGATGAAGCCTTATGAAGAAGGAATGGTCACATCAAGTATATGTTGCCCACTCTACAGATACACTTCCTTCCTGACTTTTTTTTTTTTTTTTTAAGGAGACCAAACCATAAAAGTTCTGGACAAAAAAAGTCAATTTTGTCTAGATTTTACTTCTACAGTAACTATTCAAATCTAGAATTCATGGTCATAATTTAATTACATTTCTTTGGTTTTCCAAATTACTGTACGTTATGTATAGTAATCCTTATGCCATGATAAATAACACAGGAAAACATACAGAACTGGGGGTAATAATTGTGTACACAGGAACATGAAATATCTTCTTCAACTTTTTTGTAAAAGATATTGTGTAAGATTCTTTTTAGCTACATCAGCTCAAAAAGAACCTATTAAACTCTAACAATTCTGATTCCCTCAATAACAGTATGAAAAGATGTTTTAATACCTCTAATTAAGAAAAGCTGTAGGAAATAAGTGTTGATTTAGCACTAAATAATAGCTTTTGGATCAGCATGGGGTTTTGTTTTACACCAGGCCAATGCTCGTGAACACATATTTATGAATGCAGAAATAACAAAAAATAATTATTGGATTCAAGTATAGTTTTCTGTGTCTGCAAGTACATACTCAGAAAGATTCACCTACTTCTACTGATGGAAGGAAGCAGAGCTGGAAGTGACCCACGCTCCTTGGGAGTGTATATTTTGCAGGGGAAGACTAGAAGAAGCAATTTGGAGGTTGAAAGCTTTCAGAGCATATTTTTGGCCACTTCTCCTGATGATGAGTTGGGCTTGACTAGACATCATGAAGACATATCAGTAGAAAGAAGAGAACTTATGTCTTACATTCATCTTTGCTTTATCTTTCAGTTAATCTAAATTACATTTTTTACCAAAAATAAACCCCAAAAAAGCAAACCATCAAGTAACACTCTAGCAATAAAATGCAATCCAGGAAGGCCTTTAGCTTTTAAAAACTGAGCATACAGACTTTTGTGGAAGGCCTGCTACAAAACATTTTTTTTCATCAAAAATAGCACCATGCCATCACCTTCATTATGAGGAAAAAAAAATCAAGAATAGAGCACTCATGAGTCAGACTGATTCTTAATTCTGAAGTAAGTCTATTAAAAAGCGAAGATCATAGAATCATAGTCAGTTTAGGAAAAGACCTCTAAGATGGTTGAATCCAACCATCAACTTGTGCTCCAGACTCTCCACAAGCTTCAGCATATTCCACTACCTCAATATCTTTCTCGTCATGAGGGGCTCAGAACCAAACACTGAACTCCAGCTGTGGCCTCACCAATGCAAAGTACAGAGGGACAATCTCTGCCCTGGTCCTGCTGGACACACGATTACTGGTACAGGTCAGAGTACTATCAGTCTTGGCCACCTGGGCACACTCCTGGCTCATGTTCAGGTGCTGTTGACCAGCACTCCATGTCCTGTTCCATTGGGCAGCTTTCCAGCCACTTTTCTGCCAGCCTGTAGCACTGCACAGGGCTGTTGTGACCTAAGAGCAGGACCTGGCAATTTATCTTGCTGAGCTCATAAAAGTAGCCTCAGCTCATTAATCTAGCCTGTCCAGATCCCTCTGGAGAGCCCTCCTAACCTTCCTGCCCATGTTATAATACAGAGCTTAAGGATCAGGAAGTGATATCTAAATGAAGCAAACATTTAATTTAGGTCAGCTGCACAGACGTGATTATATCAGCTGTGAGATTTTGGGGGTAAAAAGAATGCAGAATTCAGGGGAAAAAACCTAAAACCACATATATTCAAAACACAAAACAACAGCCAAACCAAACCCTCTCCCAACAACAAAACCAAACCAAACCAACAAAACAAAACCTGACAAAAGCTGCAATCCCTGGAAGAAATACTGTGCCTTTGCATTGCCATTTACTTGCTGGCTTTGCTGCTTTGTGTTATTTTCAATGTTATCTGAACCATTAACCATAAAGCAAATGATGACTCTCCTCTTTATTTTCTGTCATTTTCTTCCTGTGAAAATAATGACATTGCAACACCTTCATAAAATAAGGACATAGTAAACTTTCTGTGGTTTGTCTCTATAATTCAGATAGACATCTATTCCTTTAAAATCAAGTCCTAAGTTCAAGACAACTGTTGGATCTCTCACACACATATATTTACATATTAAAGCTGCCAAATAGACTTGGATTTTTCTTCAGAAGACTATAACACATGACAAAGCAATATGGCACACAAATCGTTAAGTCTGCTTGAAAACACTAATGCTACTGAAAAAAGCGTTTCTGAATCACCTTGTTTGTTAAGAGCATTGCATAACTATGTTTTGTATTTCTAGTCATGCCATGATTCAAGATGACCGTTCTGGCACTCATATCTTGTTCAGCTGTTCCAGGAACCATGTAGGAGTTTGTTATTTACATTAATTTACTGAATTCATAGTAAATCCTTTGATGGTATTTGCAAGATAACAGATGAATTCAGGCCGTTAAATTATTGCCTTAGTCATCACATGGATTTCTGTGTTCAGATGATTCACTTCTATTAAAATGATGTTCTAATAAAGTTATGATCAGACTAATCTCTACGACTTTACATCTGAAATCATATGAGCTATTAGAAACCAAGTTCAGGATCATGATGAAAAACTAACTCTGTATTACAATAGCCATGAGGAAAGAAACATTGATATTTGGTTTCATAAGATGGAAACTGTTTCTCTGTCTCCTACTTACTAAAAAAAAAAAAAAAAAAAAAAGAGAGAGAGAGAGAGACAGAAAGAGAGAGAGAGATTGTGAGTATTATTTTACTCATCTAAAATCCTATTAAGTTCCATAGGAGTATTTTGAAAGTCGAAGGTCCAAAGGCAAAAAGAAATGTGGTCACCAGTAAAAAAAGACACGGGCACACATTTTCCTTTTTTGAAATAACTTTGAGAAAGGATTGAGGGGCTTATTTTAAGCTATGTTTTTTCTCAATAATTACATGATCTGTCCCATGCCATGGAGATCAAAGTTCCCTGCTTTTGTTCCAGATGAACTATAACGTCCATAGGACATAAAATTTTCTGCCAAGGTCCACCACCAAACAGAAGAGACCACAAAAGTAGAGAGATATTTAGACACATTAGTAAACACTTGACGAGCATTTTATACATATCTGCTTGAGTTTTTTGAAACGTGGTTTTGGTCCAGAAGCAAAATTATTTTCCTATTTAATAGCTCATGTTTTCAAGATCTTTGTTGCAATAAAATTGTAGGAATAATTTAAGCAATGTGCACAGTATTTCTTTCACTGTTATTCACACAGAGCTAATAATGAAATATAAGACATGAGCTCTGCATTTTGCAAAAGCAAATGTGCAGAATGATTTCTATTAACAGAAATCCACCTGCACCAATCATATTTGAGCAGATATGAGGAGTGGAAAATGAAGAATAACTATGAGGGATTACTGTCACAAAAATTTCCCCACATGATAAAGTAGGTGAATTTTCATTAGAAACAGAGTTTCAATAGGAGAAAAACAAAATTAGTGTACTTTTTCAATGTTAACATGAGCATCACACTGATTACTTTATGTATTAACATAATAGCATTTTATTTTTAAAAAATCTTGCATCCTTGAAACACAGTCTGTAATCAGATTTTAATATACATTGAAATAATTACAAGCTTGGTATACCATAAATAATTATGAATTCTGACCTTAACAATGCTACAAATTAAGAATTATGCTTGATGTTGCTACTAGCAACCATTTAAATGCATATATGTCATAACAAATTAACATTTGCTACATGCTGGGCCTTGATTAGATGCAGTTTCTCATGATTCCCCTTGTCCCACAGCAGGGGGGTTGGAAATAGGTGATCTTTTAAGTCCCTTCCAACCCAAGTCATTCTGTGATTCTGTGATTCTGAGATTCTATGATTAGTCTGTCTTGATGGAGTTGTTCTACCTTGTACAGATAATTAAAATATATTAGACCAAGAATCAAATGCTAGGCACCCAGTGACATCTGGTGACATTAGGTGACATCTCTCTGGCAGTCTCCAAGACAGTCCCTAGTTTTACTCTTTGGTCCGTGTATAGACTTCTGTCTTTTTGTTTGAAGACAGATATTTAGAGAAATTTACCTCCAAACAAACTGTAATTTTGTGATTGTGGTATTCATTGCATAAGACAGATAGAAAGTCTTTAATACTGGATTTCCAAATTTGAGGTAAAAGTTCTGATGTTAAGAGGGTATGGTCAGATGAGTTTCACCTTTTCCTGTACGATGAGCAGAAGTCAGTTACAATAGTTGGAATCTTTTGCTGATGAAAGTTATAGCAAAACTTTCAGAATCAGTGAGGTAAACATTGATTCTCAACACATGTAGATTTCTCAGGAATACTTTTTCCTCCCTGCTATTTCATTTACTGTCAAACACGCAGAAAAGATAAAGAATACATCTGAAACTTCCAGAAGAACACAAGTCTTTTAAAAACAAAGTGAATCATCCTTATTTGTGAAAACATCTTTCTGCATTAGTATCAAAAATTAGGATTCAAATAGACTAGATACTTACTAACCAAAGAGTGAACAATTTTTGGTACCTTGCAAAGTGCTTCTTAGATATATTGGAGTATCTACTGTTTATGAAGTGTTATCATGGAAAAAAAAAAAAGAAAAAGAAGAAAAGTCACCTTAGAAAACTGACTTAGAAAATCTTCATACATGCATATTCATCAAAGCATTCCATGTTTCAGTTCACTGATTTAAGCCAGCAGCAGGAATAAGGGCACATTACAGAAGTAAATGTTTGCAGACGAAAGCTCAATAATATCTGCATCACTGCAACCCATTTTTCAACATTCAAAAAATTCCTGAGCCTTCCCACAGACCCCATATTTCTACTAGCTAATATAGATTCTTTGTGTCTCATACGTTAGAATTATATTATTTTGAAACAAAAGATATTCCTTTCATAAATGAATGTGAAAGTCCTAAAGAAAGAATGTGCATAAACATTGTAGGATTATGATTTTCAAAGGGGCTTTTTGGGAGTAGGGCAGCTTTGTAGAAACACTGAGCATATACTTTTAAAAGAATACGGAAGGAAACGTATGGACATTTGGGGAAGACAAGACAGGATCTCTGAATAAATAAAGACCTCCACTTTGAAACAGATTGTTTTTGTTTATTGCTTAATATATAACATCTTGAAACTACACAGATATGTTGCATATTTTTCATTTTATATGACACTCATTTGTTCAGAACAATTAATTCTGTATTTTCTAGACATGAGACACTAGCAGAACAACACATCTAATTCATTTTTAAAGACAGAATCCCTGTTTATATACTTAGAATAGACTCAGGAGCTCTAAATTACACGCTTTTATGAATACTAAGTCACGCTATTAAAAGGAAAAGAGAAAGAAAACCTCTGAGTTTAAACAGCCATTTGCTTCCAAATTTCTACTGAAACTTTCAGTTGTTTTTTACTGCATAAATTTCTGTAATGCCTTGGCTTCCAAATGAGAAAGATTAAAAAAATTTAGGCATCATAACTCAAAACTTTAATGGCATTTGAAAATGGAAGTATTCAGCTGAGGATTCAGCTGAATAGACAGCTATTCTGCCTATAGACCTCCAGACAGATTCCCCTGAAGATATATGCCCTAATATAAGTGAAAGAAAACATTTAGTACAACCTTAAATTAACTTAGAATTTCACAAATGACAGAGATTTTCAATAGGTAGCTACATAACATAAAGTAGGACACATCTAAATAGCCTTAATATTAAAGAGATCAGTGCTCAGGTGGAACCAAGAATTACCTTTTTTCCAGTTATCAGCTTACTTTCACTGCTACCCCTAGTTCAACAATCAAAAACTGAGCCATCTAATACCATTAGTGAGTTGAGGCAATGTGGGTGTGAACATTCAGTGGAAAGCCTTCATTTCTAACAGCCTCATTTGAAAGAAAGGCCAGCAGTAAGAACACAGATCTGAGTGAAGGCTGATACTCATGTCAATTAAAAAAAAAAATCTGCTTGATGTTGTTTTGGGGGAGGTTTCACACATTATTTTATTTTTCTTGTATTTAAAACACAGAGGCTTAACTTAGGTCCTCATCTCTTCCCTCTACTTATACAGGAACTTTAAGAACAACTCAAAACCATCTCTTCTTGTTAATGTCTATTTTCTGTTATTGAAATTAAATCTGTAGGCAATCCACATGCAAGTACTCAGGGTTCTCTTGGTTTTATGTTGTTTTTTTCTTTTTTTCTTTAAAAAATTCACATTAGTATTCTTTATCTCATTGCTTGCCTCCTAAGGATAAACATACTATAAAATGTTCTCATAAATAAAGTTTAAGTGCACTACAGAGGTAAAAGTGATAGCAAAAATGTCATGCTTTGTCAGTGGGTTAGTGGAGAATGACCCATTTTCATATTAAAATGATAAAATTGGTGTGATAAAACACATAAAAAATTGTGACATTTTTACTGTTGAGATACCAGAGAGATTTAGATCAAATTTATATCACTAATTCATTCTGAATAATCTGGGAAAGGACTGTATTCCTGGAGAAACAGGTAAAAAATTAAGCTGTCTTTTTCTTCTCCTTTGGGACCAGGACACCAAATTCAAATGAGAATGAAAAAAATCTGACATAATAAAAGTAATAGATCACATACAAAATACTTATTTTTCAATTTTTTTTACTTTCTTGTTTTGCGATGGAAAAAGCACACCAGGGAAAAGATTGCCATTCCAAATAGGTAGTCTTATAAGTCTACCATTAACAGCCTAAAAATAATGGTCAGGTACCCTCAACTCCAGTAGCAGGCATTTCCCAATTAGTTTAGTAGGGACACTTGATATTTTGTTATCATGATATAAGGGACTGAAATTAAAATCACAACTTTAAAATCAAAAGTTAACTTCTTTATAACTCACTGTGGTGTTCATCACTATCCAATTGTATGAATCTTTTGGCTACCAAAATGGCAGCAGCTACACAGTTGATTCCATGAGGCGTTGGAAAGCAGCAACACTCTTGAGAGAAAATAACTGAAGAGCACACATGCTCATTTTTCAAATCCATAGTAAATTACAGTATGCACACACAAGGACAGGAAAATTTGCCTCAAATAGCTCTCCAACACCTAATCGGTTAAAAAACAGTGGTTTATATCTAATAGATTAAAAATAGTAACTATAAGAATGAAAACTCATAACTGAACTCTATCAGAGGTCAGAATCCTTTCTGTAATTCTTCTCTTCACAGAGACTTATTACATCAGTAAATGTTTATTCTTTTCAACTGATGTTTTTGGGCAGTTTCTGAGATGAATGTCTGAAGCATCATTAATTTAAATACGTGCCTGTCTATGGAAACCAAAGATCAATTCTGCTTTATGCAATTTACATCAGCAATTAATTTTGAAGTTCTGATTAGTTTTTTTAGTTGTGAAAGCATGAAATATTTGATATTACGAATTATTTATCACAGATTCACAGAATATGCTATGTTGGAAGGGACCATTAGTGAATGGGTATGCACGGATAAGTATGCACATATGTTTACAAACAGTATTTTTTCTGTACTGCTGTGTATGCCAAAGTGTAGACACATCTGTATTCTCAAATTTTGCAGCTTGACTGTTCATTTGAGGCTTCTAGAAGGAAATGGGTTGATAAATAGATATAAACATTTCTGAAACTGGTGCTGTGCAATATTGCTTCTTCAAAGAATTCAGCTTGACTCTTATGGACACACACTATAAAGTGATAGCATTCAAAACTATTTTCAAAGAAAATAGTAAGAAGGATTTTTTCCTTCTAAGCAACCAGCAGGTCACTGATGAAAATTTACACTTAAAAAAGCATTTGAAAAAAGAGTTTCTACATGTTCTGCATTTTACTTCCTGCATTGTCTTTCTGTTTCACAGTGATTTCACACTTCTACTTACAAGATAAATATGCATAACATATTTTTGACATGGTTTTCATAATGTCTGCTATACCATACAAAGAAATCTAAACAAACAATACTTTATTCTGTTGGGTTTTTTTGGTGGTTTTTTTATTAATAAGATCCTTCAAAGTTGCTGTGAGGACATAAGAATTTGCGTTATAGCATAGAATCATATGAACATAGATTTTGTTACCAAAAAAATTTAGGCTGTGCATTCCTATTTCCTATCACCTATGAAAAGCAGTCTCAAGATTGATTCAAGCATTAACTAGACTCTGTCACTGGCAAACCTAGTGCTGTGCTCTTATACTGCGGATTTGATCAAAGCCATTTCTCCTGCTGCTAATAGTAAACATTCCTTCTCATATTTCTCAAAAGCAGGAGCCTCCACAGTTTATCACAGAGGGGAACTTGTCTCACATTTTTAGCTGTTAAAGTGTCAAAGCATTGCATGCATCAAAATATGTTTGAAAACACAGTGGTCCTGACTCAAAACCACGGACTGGATTGAGATATCTTGATTTTGCCAATCAACTGGCTGGGTGTTAATTCTCAAAATACCACAAAAAAACTTTATGACAAAGTTAGATAGATTTTATACTTCCAGACTGCAAACAATAAACCTTTAAGACAGCCATAACCAAAATAAGGAGCTATTCGCTTTAGTGATATGTGAATTATGAGGTACAAATCTTGTTCAGATTGCACAGGGGAGTGCTTCTGTGCCACTATAAAATTCTGTTTTCATTGTATGCTAGTACCAGATTTACCTGTCCCACATTTTTCAGCTATGACACTGAACATACTCTTTCCAAGCCATTTTCAAAACTTTCAAGACAGTTTTTCAGAATTTTATATGATGCCAGAGGAGTGCTCAAAAGCACTTATGAATAATATGTGAAAGCATGTATTAAAATGCATGGAGAAAAATTTAAACAGGATTGTTTGATTGTTTAATTTTTTGGATTTGTTTCTTAATAGTAATAAAATACATGATTTTATCACTTAGAATTATTTATCTATAAAAGAAGATTAATCTTAATTTGTATCATTTCATGGTGACATACAAACTTTCTGAATAAGGTTGGTACTTTTCGTGGTATGGGAGAAACACACTGAGATAAATGAGGGTACACACTTGCAGTCTAGAGGAGTGAAGTAGTTTTGCTTAAATGACACCAGGTGCACACTCTGCTCCCAGAAGGCAGGAGATCCATCCTGAGCAGACCTAACAAAACAGCAAACCCTCTCCCTGGCTGGCCAGCCATGGTGATATGTTACATTTTAGCCTTACGAGACAAGGTGGAGATAGCTAGTCATAAATACCCCAATGCAGATGTGTGCTGTTTTTCTTTGGAATTGAGTTAGTTTTCTCCACAGCAGCTAGTATTGGCTGTGTTTTGGATTTTGGACACAGGGTTGATAACACAGGGATGTTCTTGTCACACGGAGAGCTCAGGCCTCTGCTGTTCCTTATCCCATCCCATCCCAGTGAGGAGGCTGGGCATATAAAAGGAGCTGGGAGGGGACACATCCATGACAGCTGATCCCAACTGACTCTAGGATTATTCTACACCATATGTGCCATGCTCAGCGTATAAATCCTGGGGACGAAAGAGGAAGCAGGGGATTTTTGGAGTGATGGCATTTGTCTTCCGAAGTCATCGTGAGGCGTGATGGGGCCCTGATGTGCTGTGGGTGGCTGAACACCTGCCTGTCCATGGGAAGCAGTGAACTGCTTTGCTCTGCTCACAAGCATGGCTTTTACTTTACCTATAAAACTATTCTCATATCAACCCACAAATTTTCACCTGCAGGTGAACGTCCAAAGGAGGCTGTGAACCCCATGGGAAGCCGGTAATGGAGCAGGCTCCTGGCAGGACCTGTGACCTCTTGGAGAGAGGAGCACATGCTGGCAGGACTAGAGACCCTGTGAATGTCCCACCCTGCAAGGTGGGGGAGAAGAGACTCCTGCTGGAGCAGTTTGTGAAGAACTGTGAAGAACTGTGAAGAACTGCAGCCTGTGAGAAATACTCATGTTGGAGAAGTTCATGGAGTACTGTCTCCCATGGGAGCGTCCCTGTGCTGGAGCAGGGTAAGAGTGTGAAGAGTCCTCACACTTTGGACGAAGCAACAGCAGAGACAACATGTGGTGAACTGACTGCAGTCCCTATTCCTTGTACCCCTGCACCCTGGAGAAAGTGGGGAGTAAATCTTGCTCTATTAATAAGGGAGGTGTGGTGAGGTGGGGTTTTAAATATTTCATTTTGTATCACATTATTTGGTTTGATTGGCAATAAATCAGTTTACCCAAGTTGAGTTTGTTTTGCCCATGTTGGCAATTGATGAGTGATGTCTCCCTGTCTTGACACATGAGACTTTCATTATATTTTCTGTCCCCTGTGCAGCTGAGGAGTGATAAAGCGTGTTAAACTACTACACTGGAGTTAAACCATGAAAGCTGGTAAAATAGTTCAATGAGGACTATGTGACCAAAATAATTAATGTCAGATCATTTAGTAGCAATTTTACCAATATTTCTTTGACATTTTTCATTGATTGTACCCTTGGTTCATTTTCTAAATCTCAAGATATTCTACTGAAAATAGACTGCCTGTCTGTGTCCCATGCTAGCTTTGGATCTAGTAAACTCTGAGGTATCAGATTCATGTCCTTCTCACCCAACGTCTTCATTAAAGTCTGTGAGAAAAGCTGAAGGCCTGAGTCTAAATCAGAAGGGAAAGATTTCATTAAGAAATTGAAACCAGAAATTTCAGATCTGTGTAGAATGTTCTCTGTAGTTATTTTGCTATGTAACATGTTGTGTAATTCCTGCTATGTCGTAATCTAGTTGATATGGCAAAGAATGCATTCTGGTTTTGGAAATGTGGGATAGCTTCTTATTCAGACTTTCAGTAGGCCTTTGAAAGAAAAACACATACTTGTGATAGTCTTTGAAGACTGAAAAGTAAATTCTGCCTGATCTTTACTCTTTATATTCTTTTCTAGAATTGTAGTGTGCTCCTCCTCATTAGTTTTTCTTGTAACATTAAAAAAACTCTAGGAAGTTCAGCATCACACAAAATAATTTTAATAATTTCTTGATGAGTGAAAATGTTGTTTTGAATCCACTAAATCCATAGATATTTGATTAATTAATTTTGGTTTTAATTATATTAATCTTGGGGTCTTTTACTTAAAACTTATCCCTGTCACCCCATCAACAATACAGGCTAAATGCAATAAAGCAACACACAAAATCATGGGGTAGCTAAGTGAGGAGATGTGAAAAACTCTCATTTATAATAAAAAGACCAATTTCTTGTTCACTAACTGAAAACTTCATAATTCCAGAAAGCTCTACAGAATTATTGAGTCTTGACATACTCTTTACAAGAATATATCAGCCTAATGTTGCTTTAGTGTGGTGGTGATGGGTACTTGATGATTAAAAGCATTTCTTAGTAAGACAAAATCAACATTTGAGCAAGAATAGCCTTGGAGCAAGACACTCCAGTGAAAAGATTAAAGTATTTTACATGAGAGCATTTACAAGGGAAATATTCTTGCCCAAAGTTTTTGAAAAAGAGAGAAGAGAGAAATAGTCTTACCAAACTACATAATCCAAAGAGAAGATGATGAACACTATTCAAATCCATATGTATATGCATTCCTAAAAATTCCACAAGAGCACAAGGCTTTTTATTCCTTATTAACTCTTCTATTCTTCTGTTTAAAGTGTGATAAATTTTCAGCTGGAGTTTTTTTCCACACAAGGAATACTACCTGATAATATTGCATTCTTCATAACAATGAGAAATTTTTCCTAAAGTAATACAACTTCCACTAACTCCAAAATTTTGTGTTGATTTTGATTAGTTTGAAGTAAAGATATCACATCTTAACATCTGCTACCAATAATATTCTGATTCTAATTATAAGGGTGGTGAAATGTCAAATTTTGCTTTGTCTCAGAAAACGTGTCAGGGCTCTGAGGTAGGTCTTCATCAGATTCCTGACAAACAGTGACTGTGAGGTGACCAAGGTAGGAAAAGGAGTCAGAGGAGTTACCACAGCACTTAGCAGTTAAGTCTAGCCTTCTCTCTTTATCTATTCAAGGTGTATTTGTCCATTTCTGTCCACATATTGTCTATCTGAATAGAGTTTTCCTGTTTTATACAAACCAGTGTAAACAATGACCAAATTCTGGCATGAAGGTGACAAAAATCACAGTCACAAAGGTCAGATACAAGGAAAATTAAAGACTGTTTTCACAAGGCCAAAAATATTAAAAAAAACTTTCCAATCACATTGGAACACATATGGATACTTCAGCAACAAGAAATTATGGGGGACTTTTATCTCCAATAGATGAACACTGCTGCAGGTCTCTCAAAGAACCATCAACATTTCTATTGTCCTCAAGTTTACCCTTTCTGTTCACCAGTATATATTAAACGAAATTTTGAAGAATTCGATGAAGTCAAAGTACTGAGAGTGACAGAGTGAGGGAAAACAATGCCTTTTTTTATAAGTGTTATATTATTTTTATAAGTGCTGTAGTGAGTACCACTCTACTATATTTTATACTTAATGAAAAGAGATTATCAAAACATAAAACCGATTGCATGTACACAGACATACCCTTGTGAGCTCAAAAATATTCTTCTAGGTCACATTCCTTTTTTATTTTCCCCCATGTCTTTCTTGAAGGACTGCTTGTATCATGCAATTTAACATTAATTTTTATACCTACTTTAATGAAGCTTTTTTGTAGTAAAGGAGAAGATAATTTGACTTTGATCACTTTCCATATTCCAAATAATTTATTTTTTTTAGGTGAAAATAATTCCTTTCACTTTTAAAGAATGAAGAATTTTCAGGTTCTACTAAGTATCTGAACACTAATGTTTATTGTACACTGGATACACTGATCTCTCATAAGAAAATAACTTTTGTCCTTCAAATTGTTTGTGGAAAATGAACATATTTCTATTAACATATATATTAAAAGTCACTAAATTATTAATTTTAATGCTTTTAAAAATGCTGTGCTACATGACATTTGACTTGTTTATGTGAAGTAGATATCTTTGTAAGTTGATTTTCAAAAACATTCCTTTTCTTGCAGTTTTAAAAAACAAAAGAAACACATAATTGTTGAAGCAACAAATCATGTAGGACACACATTTTATGAACATGTATAAAATATAATGGCTTTCACAGGCAAGAATCCTCTCTTAAAATCTCTGACATAGTATTCTATACTACAAAAAGTTGTGAATACTTTCCTCTAAAATAAAAATAAAAAGGAAAATTTGATAGGCAGAGACAAGAAAATCAATTGAAGAGTAAAATTTTCACATTATTTTGATTGAAGATCTAAATATCATCTTAATTAGGGTAGTAAGGCAGATTTTTTTTTAATGACTCTCATTTGTAAAGAGTAGAATTACATAGAAAAGGTATAACTCCAATCATTACAAATCCTCCTTTTCATGTATTTGCTCTCTTTTGACTATGTTTAATAGCAACTGAACACTTGTACCAAGATGATTCCAATGTTTGAGGTATCTATCTTATACTTTTGTCAACTTTTCCTTTTTAGCTAAACTTTCACTTCATTCCATAAGTTAACAAACTGACTCAGGAAGATAAAAATTCCTTTCCTTGCCTAATATTTAACCTTCTTCGGCTGTATATAGATTATGTTACTTTTTAACCTTGTTGCCTAAGTATACACCTTGAAATGGTGAATCACTCCAGCCCCTGCTCCCAGCACATTTTTTTCATTTTCTCCTAATAGTTTTTTGACAATAAGTAACAGAGAAATGAACTGTCAATTCAGAAATCAAGTAATATAATATTTAATAATTTTCCAGATATATATTATGCTTTTTGTGCTGTGTGCAGCCAGCATTTGCATATTTGGGGAATATTCGTCTCACTATAAACTGATGACTAAGCTGCTATTCGCCTTCACTTTATGTCACTCCACGATGCTTAAATTCTGCTGCATAAGTGTATATTTCAGATTATTTTCACTAATTTCATTCTTTGTCTTCAGATAAATTAAATAATTATTTCCCCAAGGTAACCCCATTTTTCCCACAGTTCTAATATGAGTTCTATTAAGAGGATTCCTGGTAAACTTAAGGAATTCAAGAGAAGTGCTCCTTTTGACATTAATCTACCTTTCCATGAGTTACTTCTCTTTCTCCTTTGATGTTTTACAATTGAAAGAAGCTGAGAAAGTTCCCCACTAGCACTGAATATTGCAATATCAAAGATATATGGGTTTTGGGAGATGGGGAACTATGGGAAAAAAGAAGAGTCTTGAGGATTCAAAGACTTTTGCAACCAGAGGGTAGGTGTAAGCCACAGGCATTTTCTAGGTTTCATTCCCTTTTATCTCCACAGTTTCCTGAAATTTAACTCTTCTGAGAGAGGCAAAGAGAAGAAATTCCACAATCTACTAATGTTTCTGTGGGTTTTTTCCCCTTTTCATATAGTGCTATTCCCTTAAATAAAATATTTTTTTCAATTTTATAGTCATGGAACAGTCTTGTGCACAATTAAAAGAAGAAGGATTTGGCATTAACATGTTTGTGAAACTGCATCTCTTCTGGAAGCAGCTCAGCTGGGCAAAGAAAATACTTCATTCTTGCCAGCAAAAAACATCTCTTTTTCTACAAAAAGGATTAGCTCTTTCCCAGTACTTTTCTGATTTCCATGTCTTCTGCATTGAGTCTTCTTGTTTCAGAGAGTCCAGACTGTGTCTTTCTCAGCCAATAAATAGGAAAATATGGGCCTACTATAGATGTGAAGTCTGTAGAAGATGTTACTCTTTCCTCGGCCATATGGCCCCATCCCATACAGAGGACTGCATGTAGGTTTTTATGCATGCTCCTCACATGCCACAGAAAGAAAACGGAATATGCTAGAGCTGTGCCCAAATTTTAATCTCCAACTATTTTCTGTGTAGGAACTACAGTGGTGCTGAATCACTGAGTTTCTTTCCACATTTGATCACAAGTGAGGCAAAAAGAATTTAATTATTTCAACCCAATTTTCTCTGCTGTGACATATTACATTGCTAGCACTTCTTCAGAACTCTTTAGAAGTCCAGGGAGTAGTGTTATCAAAAAATCCTTTGCCCTCAAGAGAGAAAACTATGTCTTTTGTCAGAGGGAAGATGGAACTGATGTAATAAAACTCAAAAAAATCAGAAAATTCGTGATGTTGGGATTATTTTTTTGGTAATGTTGTGCTCCCTGATGTTTTTATGTCCAAACATATTGCATGCAGTCTCTTAGAGAAAGGTGTTGTTGCAGAATTCACGATCTTTGCAAAATATAAAGACCTCATAATCCTGTACAGTAACTGACATTGGCAAAATAATAATTCATGCTGAAATTATGGATTCTGAGTAATCCAGGTGAAGTTGAGACATTTAGCAGGTAGCCAAACAAAGAGTAGGAACTACAGTATTTAAGAATTGAGCTTCAGAACTCGCATAGCATGACTTTAAGACTAAGACAGTAACATTCAGTCATAATATTATGGGTATTTCAAGGGAGTTTCTACTAAATTGTTACAAGAAAATGGAAGAACTGAAGATAGCACAAGAAGGAAAAGTATTGCTGTAAATTCTGAAATTCTAGCCACCAGCTTGGATGTGTCTGGGGAATTCTAGAGAAAGAAGTATAAAAGTGAGGGAAAAAAGATGGACTGTTAGTCTAAGTTTAATTCAGGGGTCACATTTTGAAATTGGTTCCTTGTAAGCTCTTTGTTGCAATCCGTTTCTCAAAGTCTGACCAGGCTGCTTCGTTGTATCAATACGCTTCTGTATTGTAGGAGAAAGCTAAATCTGGATGGCGCTGATGAGTTTAAGGTTATCTGTCTTCATAAAGGCACCAAATCCAAACTGGTATGGAAAAGTACTTGTAGATAATCTGACTCTTGGGCTGCTCTGTCTGAAACTTATTATTCACCAAGCTGGAGCAAGTTATCCATGAGCTTGGTATTGCAAAATATTAAGTTATGGGAACAAAGTCCCCATGATAGAGAGAAGTCAGTGGTTTTCTAACAAATAGCAGATAGCTGAGATGCACCTAATTTCACTTCGTACCCTACTCTAAGAAAAAATAGCTTAGTCTAAGAAAAATTAACAATTTCATGCATGAGCATTCTTAAATAACACTACTAGTGTTTTAGGGCCCATCTAGTTAGACTACTGTCATAATTAATTTTATCATGACTCTAAATGTAGTGTGCATATATATATATACACATACAAAAATCTCCTACATGACATGAGCATCACATTTTTGGATGGACCATCATAATTTTACCATTATCATCATATTAGCAATTCCAGAATAGAATACAGTGTAATGTAGAAGTTTTTCCTCTTTACAGGTCAGATGGCATGAGCCTGGACTAAATACCTGCAAAGCAGAATGAATGAGAAAACTAAAATATTATCTATAATGGACATTTAAAAAGTTTAGTATTTTAACAGCTTTTTCAGATTTCCTCATGTTTCCCTATTCAAAATATGATGACTGATCAACAAAATTCTTTATCAGAATTTTACTACTAAAACATAATATCCATTAAGATGTATGTTTCAATCCTTCATCAAAATTCTTCATTTATCTTCAATAAATTCAGTGAAATTTCATGAAAGGAGACTTTGATCCCTGGCATTTAGCTGTTCCACATACCTCTATCCCACAGTACCATTATTAAAATCAGGGTTTTTTAAAAAAAATACTGTTTCCCACATATGACAAGACAGCATTTGAATGTATAAGAGCAAGAAGGAATGGAGCAGGCAGAGTGGTTTCATTATCTATTAAAAAAACCCCAACCCTACTCTCACAGGGAGAATAATATTTTCCATATCTCATGAGTCCTACTAAAAAAAGAAGGGTAAAAGGCTAAAGAACTTTAGCAGGCCCTTGAATAATCTCACAAAAACTTTCTATGAGTTAATACTAATAGTTTCAGGATAATTCTAAACTGCTTTTTCCAGAATTTTCCACAAGTCTGAATAGACTGCTGAGGCTTACCTTGGATATAATATACAGATCAATATAGTTACAGATCAAGCACAGTTCAGGAAAAATTAAAAAAAAATGTTTTCTGGGGAGTGTTTTGCATCATCACCATAATATAAATCACAGAAATTGAAGGTAGAACTTTTACACCTAGACGCATGCCAAACCTCCAAAATACTTCTGAATTGCCACATAATTTGGGGAAAAGATCTTGTATTCTTTCCCTGTGTTTTTCTGCATTTCTGTTTTATGCATATTACATATCTTTAACTTCGGTCTTTCACAATCCTAGGCAATACTGTAATATGTCTGGTTCACTGTTAAATCAATCTTCAACATCTATTTTTCCACATTTCCTTCAATCTACTCTTACTCAACATCTGAATTTTCAGTGAAGTACAGCAAATGATGGAGTAGAGGCAGCACCATTTTCCTTTGTCACATTCACTCCCACAGCTTTATTATATTAATAAAAACCCACAGCTATCTTAAAATAAGTATCATGTTACTTTAATACAAGATCAGGGAACAATTTAAACTTAATTACTGATTTTGGGTCAGCAAGAAAAGAAAGGATCATAATTAATAAGCAAATTTTTAAAATAAGTAAATTTCCTTAAAACAAAAAATTAACAAAATTCTTTTGCATTCATTGACTAGAAGAACCAGAATTGTTGCCTAGGAAATCTCTCTAGAAATGTTTACTTAAGGAAATTTCAAATCTTTTCCAATGTTAGGTCAGTTGGATTCTTAACAACACACTGGTGTCTCAACAGTGTGAAATGTTATGAAGAGAGAGTAACCTGGTGGGTCACTTCCACTCATATTCACTAGAATAGGAAAGATAAAGAGGCATATCCCTGCCCACTCCTCCTGTTTGTGAATTCTTAGGTCAAGACGTTGCTTAATGTATTTATGAACATTCTAATACTTTCTACCTCAACAGCCTCTTCTGGCAACAGTTTCAACACGTTCTTTTTCATTTTATATTTAAAAAAAAGCACTGTCTTTTTTCTGTTTTATGCTAACTTCCCCCTAGATCTACTACTGTGAAGTTTGGTGGGTAACCAGTTCTGTGTTCACCCTTATCTTCACAATTCTGCAGATTTTGATCAAACCTCATCTCTGATGGTCTTCTTGTCTCCAGTGATTCACAAATGAATTAAGCACGTTCTTGACCTGTGAAATGACTAACAGGGCAAATGGGCAGGGATAGGCCTCTTTATCTACAAAATTTGTTTTTACTCCCACTCCCAAACTAGCTAGTAGCCTAAATGATCTCTGAGACTGTCTGCAGGAGAACCAAATGAGTCGGTGAAGAGCTGTGAAACACATAATGATTTTTTTTTTGGTCTATTTTACTATTTTATCCATGTCTACACTTTGAAATACCACGACTATTAAGTATATTTTCTCTTTGATTTTTGCGCGGCACAATCTGTATTTCTTCTCTTGCTCTATATTACAGCCTTCAATTATAGAAGGGCAATTATTATATAGGTTTTTTTTCCCCTCTTTAATCTTTGTCTAAAGTTAGAATTCGAAATGGATGAAGAATACCGCTTTATTACAAAATTATTCAAAATAGACTAAAAAACAAGAACTGGAAAGGTAGAGCTGGAACAAAATAAAAGCAAGGGAAGTGTTTTTTATTTTATTGTGCTATTATGATAGAAGACTTATAAATCTGAATTTTTTATTCATATAGAAGTGAGTAGAAGTATTTTCAAAAATAACTGATATATTGTAATTAGTTAATGTTAGTAAGTTAATTTACTATAAATTATCTTTGATCAAATACGTTAGAAGTATCAGAGAAGTTTCTATGTAATTGCATCCATTCAAAAAATAAACCTCAAGAATACTCTAATGACACAGGCAAACAGTACACTCAGTATTAAGAAGAAGAGCTACCATAATTCAAAGAAGAACAAGTTTATATCCACAGCACATCAAAACGG
This sequence comes from Atrichornis clamosus, assembly GCA_013400975.1. Taxonomy (NCBI): domain Eukaryota; kingdom Metazoa; phylum Chordata; class Aves; order Passeriformes; family Menuridae; genus Atrichornis; species Atrichornis clamosus. The sequence goes on along the minus strand of WBMZ01002196.1, from coordinate 102,530 downwards.
ATGGTTTGTAGTTGGATTTTACTTTTATTTTCTCCACTAATAAATACTTTTTGAGAAGTATGTTACTTCATATTTAATTACCAATCAAAATAATTTTCCATGGACAATCCTTCTGCCACACCAATGGCTTGCTGTCACACATCTGTTGCAGACTGTTGAATTGGCCTACTTAATCAAAGACCTCACCTTATGTGTTTATCTTAGTCAGTTTAAGGTAGCATCTCTACCAAATGCTCATCTTTGCTGTTTCTGAAAATAGATGAAGTACACAAGTGCTACTCCACAGAAGAACGGAGCACACTGAGTTTTTTGGGCCTTCTACCTATCTGGAGCTAATATATGTTGTAGGTAATCTGGAAATTTATTGAACTTACAGGCATATATTAGACCCGCATAGAACACTGAAAAGCATAATATGACCATTATGTGAAATACAAGGGCAAATAGGAAACTAAAGGACTATCTATAACTACAACTTGTGAAATGCATAGGTTATTGTGCATAACTAGATTTACCTTTAGCAGAGAAAATAAAGAAAAACAAAAAAACCCAGCAAGCTATGGACAGAAGGAAGATAAAAAGGAGATGTAATTTTATTCTTAATTTGTGCCACCTGTCTTCGTCTTCATCTCATAAATGCACTTTTATAGGGTTGCAGTTAGTGCAAGATGAGAGTGGAACACACAGGAAAGACAAACTCCTTTTTCTTAGGGAGCCAAAGTCAAATGTGCCATAGTCATGATAGCTGCAGCTAATTAAGAGAGAAAGAAATCCTGGAAGTATCACAAATATCAAAGTGTCACACTCTAGCATTGAATTTAGTAATGAACACAAATAGCCTAGTTTGTGGCAAATAGTGCAACTAAAACTCATTCTGAGTAGCTGGTATACCCTCCTGAAACACTAGTGCCTCAGACAATGCGTAGAGAGTTAATTTGTTTGATATGAATGAATGCCAGAAAAATACTCCAGTGGACTCAGAACTGGAGAATCCACTGGCATGAAGGAAAATCATACATTTCAGTACTTGTAAGTGATATTTATTATGTCCTTCCTGAGTCTGAAAGATACACTAAGGATTGTTCAGCCCTTGCAAAATTTTTATGAAACTAGTGAATACATATTTTTGAAAAAGATTATGTAATGTGTTTATTTGTCTAAATATCATGTATGTGAATGTACTTATATGTACGTATATATATATATTTATTAGTATGTGTTTGAATAGTAACTTAGTGGAACATGTTTTGTGATCGCAATATAATCTAAATTATAATTTATATTATTTAAAAGCAAATCTAATCTCATAGATATTGTGGTACAGATTTAATAAACTAAATCTCAGTGCTCAATATTATTTATCAGGAGGTCAAATGGAAAAACACATAAAGAGTAAAGAGTGTAATTCAGTGCACAATATCTCGTTCCCGATTACATGGGAAACAGGTGTGTTTCGATAGAAAAGATAGCTCTCGCCATTTTTCCCTGTTGCATGCAGGAAATTCCTATTGACCTTGACAAAGAGGAAAATTTAATCTACTTTATACTGAACAATACATTAGGAAGTCATCACTGTAAATGAAATTACACATGGCTATTTAGCCGTGACAGTGTAGAGCAAGAAAAGCTTCTATTTCAGCATCTCTGGGGAAGAGAAGCATGTGCCCTATCTCAGTAAAATTATCTCAGCACCAGCAGTGTGACAACAGATGTCTTTGTATTCCCTTCCAAACTAATATCTCCAGAATAAATTATTTAAAAACTTATATGTTCTAAGATACTGAAAAAAAAATAGCAAGGGAAGGTTCTTTTTTTCAATTATGTTTGACTCAGGAATTTTTAGTAATTTTGAACTTGTTTAAATGCTGTAACATCTACATGTATAGCTGTTCTTACTGTATCAGTTATCATTCTAGCAGAGCCCTATTCTGCTCCTCAGTAATGGTACACAAGACAAAATCAGGCTCTTCTATTTCTTTTCTGCAAGATTTGCTGAGTTCACAGAAAATTTTGTTAAATAAAATTTTAACCACTTAGCATTCGTGTTTTTTTCCCTACGTTATTTGTTTAGTGAAATAGAACCCACACAACAAACCAAACATAGCACAAACATAGCAATTGTTCAAGTGAACAGTACGTTGATAGATGTAATCATAACTACTACCCAGAGAAAGTCAGTGAAATAAAATTTGGAATTTGCCTAGAATTAGGAGTCTAAGCATTTAGCGAAAGTCTCATATCACATTACAAGAATCCAGATTTTATATTTAATTTGAATGACAGCATAATCCAGGGTATGGTACTTCACAGTTCAGTGCATCAGTATAGATTTAGGATTCTTTCAAAGGCAAGGAATGTAAGCCACCAAACTAGAACACTATTTTTTCAACATTAATCTCTCTCTTGGAACAACCACTTCAAGAAGATAAGAGAGAGAGAATAATATTACACAATCTAAATCCCTGTTGCCCACTAGACAATGTTTTGACAGAAAGTAAAGATTCTAACAAGGCTAATTTAAGTTGCAGAAGATTTTGTCAACATGTCTTCAAAAGGATGGTTAAAGAAAAAAAAAAAGGCAGTGTAAAGTCATACATGGGCAAATAACCAAAAAATTGACAAACAAGGAAGAGGGGAAAAGTTATGTAATTTTGCTGCACAGCTGCATGCTGACCATGGCATGGTGTGGGTACAAATCTCTGTATGCCACAAGGCATTCTGGTGGCGAACAACAACCAACAGAGCTCTGTAGCATACCATCAAGAGGCAGGGGCCTGTCTGAAGTTAAAGATTTATGTGAGTACATGCCCTGAGTGCCTGTGAACAGAACTGTCATTTACAGTGCAGAGCACAATGTCCACATTGTATATCTTTGAATAAAATAGGATATCTGTCAATATGAAAAATATCATTAATAACTGCACATGATTACCAATGCAAGATACTCTTGCTGGAACATTATTTTTTAAATTTTTTGTTGTGCAGAAATGATTAGCACAGTTGAAAAATTAAATTAGTCTTTTAACTCTTTTACTAGTGAGTGCAACTGCTCAGCTTACAGGGCAAGCTGCAATGGATCCTTAAATAGATAAGAAGGTAGTATATTTTTAGAGCATTTATAATTGCACTAAGTTAGTACAGAGTATATTCAGCATAGAGAGCATATGAATCTTTACATGATCGTAGTTGTTCTGTGCAGTAGCAGTCCCAGTACAAAATTTTGGTGAAATCCCGTCTATCATAATTAAGGACAAAACCAAAAATCAGTAAGAAAATGGAAATAAATGCATCATCAACTTGACTGTTTGACAAGGAGACCTGTCTACCCTCAGTTCGTTTCACTGTGTGCCTTTCCTATTGAATTAGGAAATCAAACTGAAATCCTCTCTGGAATATCTACAAGATATCTACTCTTTCCCAAGCTTTGACTTCGTCTGACATCTGCCTCCTTCTGTTTTAAAAGAATGATGGTGAAACAGCTCACTCCTTGTGAAGAGAACAATTTGGAGTAACTGAGTCTGATATGTGAGAAAGAAAAAAAAGACATAGTCTGGGTTTTGTATGAAGCCCAATGGAAAAACAGAGTAAGGATATTCATAGGCCCAAATAAGGATCCATAGCTTTCTTCTTTTAACAGATATTTCTTATTTTGAGTTTGTAAGGGATCAAACAATAGCTGATCCCGGCAGACATTGAGAGTAAGAGATGAGTAAGAGAAGATACAGAAATCTGTCCTTTTACAAAACATGTTTACATGTTTTATGGTAAGTTTCTTTAAAAATCAAAATTTTAAAATTTATTAGAGCAGACAATACTTCAGAGAAATAAAAACATTTTTTCTGGAATATTTCTTTAGTACGAATTGATTTACTTAATATCTGTTGAACTATGCTATAAAGGCCCATATTGGGTAGGCCCACATCTGGAGAGTCCCCACAGTAGGTGGGGACATCTCAGGCAAGTGAACAAGATCCTCCCCAGCCCATGTGTTCTGTATACCTGTGCCTGTACTTCTGGCCCACCCTGGAGAATCGACATAGGACAGCCTTTCTTCTTTTGAGCCACGGGGTTCATCAGCCTTCTGACTATATCATTGCGCGGTTTATTCTGCTTAAGTTACTTAGCTGAAGAAATACTGACATGTTGTATAGTTCTCAATTGTTCCTTGAAGTTCTTTCACCTCTCACCCGTCTTCAGTTAAAGAAGAGATGTTGCAGTAGGTGAAATGCTCGCCTAATATATCATGGAAATTTTTACCTTCCCCAATCATACGTAGACTCACCTGGATGTAGATGACCTGCAACCAAAAATATGATGAAAATTTAGTATGCAAATACTGTATTTGTTTATTAGAAAATCAGAAAGATTTTGAAGGGCAGAATTGTAGCTGGCATTGTGATTTTAGAGGATGCAGAAAATTAAATTAAATTAAATACTTGCACCTGCCTAGAAGCAAACTAGACTCCTTCACTATTCAAATCTCTTCACTGCTCAAATTTCTCTCTATCAAAAATAGTATGATGAGTTTTATGATACATTAATGACAGTTGGGGTTGTTCAGTTCAGTACAGAATTAAAATCTGATTATATCTCAGTTTCTCTGAATCAAATCCTAGATTTGTCAACGCAGAGTTTTCACACTGCAAGCTGTTGAACAAGGTCACTCAAGCTGAAAATCCCAACATCTCACAGAGAGAGAAATTAGTACAGAATGAGAAAAACTATCAATATTGGAATTCTGTCTTTATGTTTCACCTTGTCTAGGCAGAACATAAAGATACATAGTCTACATAAGGATGTAAAAAATACAGTAATTTGGAAGCAGATCAATCAGACCTTTTGATATGCATTTTTAAAATTCTGTTTGAAGTAGAGTCAGATTTCCTATTTTGATGAAAGCCTTACATAGTCAATAGAAAAATAAAAAAAAGTTGCACAAGGAAAAAATTAAGAAACTAAGAACAATTCAAGATTGGTCTTTTTTTTTTAAGTCTCTAACATCAAAATATCACCAAAATTACATTATGAAATAAGATATTCAGCTTTTATTGGGCTTTTAAGTAGGTAAAATAGTGTTTTCTTCACCAAACTAGATATAACATTCTAACCCATCTTACTTATGCAACACATTATTTTAGTACTTACAAGTGAGATAATGCATACTCATGTAGAACAGGATTCTAAAATATATTAAAAAAATCTTTGAATATATTGTGTATTTTTTTGGACTCTTGTGTCTATTTGTCAATTCAGATCATGCTGTTTTCTGTTGATAACTTCCAGAGACAGTGAATAAATTAAAAAAAAAAAAAAAAGAGGAGGGAAAACAAAAAGGGAGCTCCCTAACACTGTGGTTTGCATCAGAAAGTTCAGAAACCTGAGACCAATCCAAACCATTACCAGTGATACTGCAAACAAATGATGGAAAGATCACTGCGAGATGTATTTCCTAACACACTACAATCAAGCAAGGAATAACTCTTTCAATTTTGGGGCAAGTTGAGTTGGGGAGAAGAGGTGTCACAGAACCTTACAAATCATAAGACATAAAATGAAAAACTCTCATTTATATCAGTACTGTGAACTCTGTTCATAGCTCTCTGTCGCTTTTGAAATTTCTCTAGAAATTCTCTATCTTTTCTTGCATTCTGAATCTGATTACAATTCCTTCATGATATATTAAACCATTTTTCTGAATGTTACCAGTATGACATCAAAGAGCCTTTGAAGTTAAGATGAAGTCTCAGTTCTGGCATGTATTTTGTATATGTGTGGTAGCCCTAATTTAAGATTGATTAAATTTCCTTTTTTTTATATTGCAAGCTTGGTTGAGGAAGTAATTTCTGTTCCTGAGGTTCCTAGCTCATTGTTATCATTAGAACAAGACCTAGAATTGGATTAATATAAAACAGTGATTTAGAAATTTAAGGAACAATTTAAATAATAATAGATTTATAAAGGCTTAATAAGGTTTTATAACATGAAAATGAAGAGAAAGATTTAAACTGAAAGTGCTTTAAGATTTCAAGAACAGCCAAGGGTTTATTTAAATTAGATCAGTCCTCTTTCCTATACAGCAAAAATTCAGCAACTGGTATCTGACATATTTCTGAATTCTTTGTAATAATAGTGGAATAAGGCTCCTAGCGTTGAATTGCAAAATATCCAAGGACCTGACAGAATTGAATGGTTCAGCTGTTCTTTCACTCTGCTTTCTGTCAGCACAGAGTCTCATTCAAATAATTTATTGGAAAAGTCATGGCGTATGCTCATTTTCCTTGCTAAGCAGACTGGTTATATTTATTTCCATCAGCACGCCTAAGCAGAGTATAAATGATCATTCCCCAAATGCTCCTTACCTCCCAGTCAGCTCTCAAAACTATAATTGAATGCGTCGAGGCTATGATGTTTCCTAATTTCCCAGCAAGAATATAGGGTATTATACAAGAATATAGGGTAGTATATTATAGATCACAAAATAGCACATCACCAGTGTAGTTGGTCATCATTCGTGGGAAGCCATGAGGAGAAAGGAAAAGAAATCAGACAATCTCAAGGAAAAATAATTCAGGTGTCAAACAAAATGAGTAGTGTCTTCTTGCTAGTGGAGAGAAAGGAACGCTTATTTATAGTAGTGCAATTTTTTGTTTCTCTTAATTCTTTTGCATAGCACAGCTCCCTTTAGCAGCAAAGGATTACTCCATGTAACAGAACAGGGGGAGCAAGAAGAGACTATGCATTACTCTACGCAGTAACATTTAATATGCTCATTCGTAGGCAAAACACTTACCTGTTTCTTGAAAGGTAACTAAGATAGCAAAATAAAAGTTAAAATATCCTTCACAATAACAACGTATTTTGCAAGAGAGTCTGCAGAATCTAGAATACATTGCCTTGCCCTCCCCCGGTTTGTATATCCAATCCAAAAGAAAGAGCATTTTGTTTTGAATTTTCTTCTATGAAGTGTTAAAACTAGCACAATTTTTCCTTATTCTTAATAAATTCTATTGGTTTGCTATTGAAACAACTGGTTTTAGAATCGTTTTCTAGTCAGTAGTACAGAATAATCAAGTAATAAAGGTGAAGATTATCCTAATTTTGGTTGCTTGTATTTTCCCCTTATTTTTGCATGCCTTATCTTCAACAGTTTCAAAGTTCTTAGTTTGTGGCTTTTTGGGTTTTTTTCCAGTAACTTTTCCTTCAGTGATCTTTTCCAGGAACTCCTCTCTCCAAATAAAGATGTTTTTGTTTAATAGTCATAGTACTCAAGCATTAACATAACATGGTGATCACAAAAATTACCAGTCATGGAAAAACATTACTTAAAAATGTTGGCTTTCAAAATATCTAAGTTTGGGCACCCTCACATGAACGCATAAGATTGAATGCATTTTTACATTTTGTGAGTAAAAACACAGCTGTTCTCCTTGTATTGATCTCTAGAGATGTGTTTCGCAGAGATAAGTGAGTAAAAAGAATTACAGACCTCCTTGACACCAAAAGATCTGTCTCACAAAAGACTGAATAGATAAAACATCTGTTTAACAAACCTGCATTTTTCTGGGTTTTTTACATGTGATTTTCATTGGTCAAATAGTTTGTAAATATACATCCAGTTGTAAAAATACAGGATATATACCAAAAGCCAGCAGCACTCTTAGGAAATTAATCTGTGAGATATATAATTTCAATTTGTTCCCTAAAAATGTCACTCTTAATTGGCATACATAATAAGAAGGGATTTATTTCTGATGCCCTAAAACATCAGAATGTTATGGGGATTAGGACTCAGAACTACATGAGTATTTACATTAGTTTTGTGACTGAGATCTGTTCTCTCAATTACAGTAAACTCAGAGATCACTTGTGAGCAAACACGTACTCCATATTACTTAATATGTACATATATTACCCCATAAATGGACAAAACTGTTAGTAATCTGGTTGGGATTAGGACAGACCTATGTATATCCTCACTACTGCAGACAGCAGTCTGAGTTACTATGGGTGGCTTTTCAATGGTTTCAGGTGGGTTCAGTTCTGTGGGCACAAAACTATCTGCAGGGACAGGTAAGCTGTGACAAACAGAAAGGGTAAATTTTGCAGTTTCTTTTGAGATAGGACAGATAGGAACGAATGGCTATGTAGCTGTGGAAGAAATTAGCAATACAGGTCTAATTGGTATCTTACATAAAGTACAAAACCCTTTCTTCTGCTCTTTGCTTACGTACCACTTCCTAATGGTCTCGTAGGCAAGGCATCCTTCCAATCTGTCAATACTTTCTATGCAAACCCACACCACATTCTGAACATCTCCCTTGCATTCTCTCCTGATGTTATTACATATTTCTTCCCTTTCTTAAACTTCTGTCTCACACTATGACAGAGTCTGCTTTTAAATCACTGTTAACATTTGTGCTAGTCTTTTCAGTTTCTGGCCTTTAACATCTTCTCTGCTGTAATTCAATGTTTTGTCTATGTGCACATGACAGTGGAAGATTTCACAATAACTTCTCGCAGAAGTCCAGACTGCTTCCACTACTTTCTGCAAAGGCTTTTAATTCCTTCAACACCACCTACTCTGCCTGTCACAAGGTTTAGAAACTATTAGCTGGTGCCATTGGTTTCAAGGAAACAAAACAGAACAATTGAAGAAAACTGATGGTCCTACAAGGGTAAAGTGTGTTTTTTTTCTGTCAGTCTGAACAGGACTATGCAGCACATGCACACCACCCTCCACCTCCATTTTTCTCCTCTCATGTACATTTTGATTAATTAAAAATAACTTTGGGCAAAACTGTATCAAAACATGGAAATAGGTCTTATTTCATTTAAAAGGAAATAATTAATTCAAATGTCCAGAAAAGAAACCCAGAGCAAATAACAGAAGTTTTGTCCCTTTTAATTTGCTGTTAAACTGATGAAGAAGAAAAGAATTCTTTTGCACAAGTATTTGACTAAGAGTTTTCAGGTAATTTGTAACTGGGTTCCAATTTTCAGTTCCTGACATCTCAGTGTAAGTTCGTGTTTCATTTCATGAGATTAAAATTAAAAAAACCCCCTAAAACTGAAAGATGATCTCCTCCTGTATGAAAAATTTCTCAGCAAATTTGGTTTCTTCGGGTTTTTAAGTCAGTTAAGAGATAAAAACAAAGGTTGACAAAAATTAAAACTTCTTGGACAGGACAAGGAAGATAGGTTTATTCACTGTTTCTCACAGTGGAAGAAAGGAGAATTTAAGGCTTTACAGGGTAGCAAATTGATAGAAATTTTCCTCACCTTCCAACACCAGCATCTATAATGGCAATGGAAGACTACGCTGCAGGTGCTGCAGGGGCAAGAAATGTAAGTAAATTCAGAAAGTAATTAGACAAATTCTTGGAGAATAGATCTCCTGAATACGATTGTAGGTAACAGTACAGATACAGCCTTCAGGTCATAAAGTTCCAATACTCATTATTTCAAGAAAAATATTATATCCTTCTTTCCTCATTCATTAATTTCTATTATTAAGGATAGGGTACAGACCAAAGTATGTTTTCTTTCACCCATTATGTTAACACTTACATGCTTTTCAGAGGTACTAACCACCTCTTGGCTTCACTTACTTCTGTGGAGAAAAAAACTTGCGCTTCACTTTGGAAAAAACACATTTCTCAGGTTTTGTTTGTTTCACTTTTAAAGTGAGCAAGAATTATTTATTACTTCGGTACTGACAGAATGAAAGTGATCACCACATGTTTTTCTGTTTGCTTTTTTGGATTTTTTTTTAAATTATTGATGGTTTCCAGCATGTATACTTGAGAATGGATGTTTATAGACACACAGTTGAAATAATCAGGTGTGCTGAGAATTTTGAAACCTTGAGAAGGAAGGCTTAAAAACAAACAACCACTCATTATTTCAGAAAATTGTTAATTGGTGAAATCAAAGTTTGATGAATGAGAAAACTATATTCTTCAGCCACATTAATGTAGAAGGGTTACTCATATTTGGCTGATAGCACAATATTAAACTTCTCAAACCTGAAGTGAGTATAGGCCACTGAAGCTCACCAGTGCCTTTTCTTATCACACAAAATTATTAATCTTTCATTTGTTACGTCTACTTGGGAAAAACAAGGTTTACGAGAAAAAAATCTTTCCTTTCTCCTTAGGAAGATATTCTTAATTTAATCTACTTATGTCCCAGTTACCGTGGGTTCATCTTGTCTCTCTGCCAGGTGCTCAACAACCTACTCTCTCATTTCCATCCCTCAACAAGAGAGAGTGAAAAAATGAGATGAAAAATCTTGTGGGTTGATAAAAGGGCAAGGAAGACCACTCACCAATTATCATCACGACCAAAATAGATTTAGCACAGGGAAAATTATTTTAGTTTATTTCCTTTGAAAAAATAGAACAGGATAGTGAGAAACGATCAAAGAAAAGATGGGGGACAATCTAGGTTATCATTTCTCTGCTCCACTGCCTGGAACACCTCCTTCCCTCCTCCTTCCCTGGCCTTGGAGTCTGCAGTGTTGCTGCTCTCACATATTCTCACCGCTCCCTCATACATCTTCTGTGCAACAATATTTGCACTTCCTTAAACATGTTTTTTGAGAAGCACCACCAGCATGACTGATGGACTCAGCTTTGGCTGAGCAGTGTGTCTGTTCTGGAGCACACAGAAGCAGTATGGAGTGGTCTGTGTCTCCTCATAGAGACCACACCTGCAGACCCCCCCCGCACTAGAACATGGGCACCTGTACCAAATAGACACCAATATCTATATTCAACAGTTTTAATGGAACCTAGTACAATGGTTGTCTATTCACAATCTCAATTTATTTACAAAAAAAAAAAAAGTTTAACTTCTTTTTGAGGGAAAATGCCCAATAGAGTGCGCTGCTAGGATAAGTGTGTGAATGAGCAAAAGAAGAGCAATCCTTGCTTTGTCTGGATTGGCTTTGTTTGCTTTAGAAAATTTACCTCTCTTTGGGATGGGTTATTTGGTTATTTCAACTCTGTTTTCAGAATTTCATATTCTGTTAGATATCTTACAAATTTAACTGCCTTAGAACGGAATGTTGGTGTTAGTTAAGATGTTCGCATCACAGATAAAGAGGGTTAATTCATGGTTATTTGTGCTTAAGGAGCTTAGAAGAGAACTGACAGTAGAAATTTAATTCCTCCTCCATACATTTCACAGATAATATTCAGCCTAAATCCTGGATGCAAAACTGTTCTATAGACCACAAGTACATCTGGATAGAGGTGTGTGTTAGCTCACCAGCATCCTGGTCTGTGTTTGGAGCAAAGACAATTGAAATCCAACCTTACCTTACAAAACTGTAACATTATGTAGTACCTTTACTTCACACCACACCATGTTGGAGACCTGCAGCCAGCACTGCTAGTCAACACTGGTTTGAAGTTTAGGACACAGATTTAAAGCCCCAAGATGCTAAAAGTGGTAGAAAACATTTTCAGATTACTGAAAGCTCTCCTGGAGACAAACAAGTAAGAAATGTGATCTCAGCAGTTTCCCATCCACGCAGAGGTTTTATTTGATCCATTAGTCCAGTCTGATCCCTGCAGGTGCAGCCAAACTGGCAGTGTTCACACCAACCAAAATTAAATTTGCATTGCAGTAGTCATCTAAACACTGGGTATCTTGATTCTGGGCTTTGGAGTTGGCCCATGATTATTTTACGTCATTATCTGACTGTTTATTTCAAAGTAGGTGCTGACCTCAACTTGTCAGACATAACCTGGCAGTAAATTCAGCACAGTTTACAGTTTACAGAGATTAGAGTAGGCATCATTATTGGCTGCTTTCATTGTCACGGAGGTTTGCAAGTGGCTTCAAGTAGAAAGATTTTCACATATGTGCTGGGGATGTCACTGTTCATTGTTTCTTATAAAATTTTAAGAAAATAATTTTTAAAGTATTAAAATATTAAGAATATTAAAATATTAAATATAAAAATATTAAAAGACAGAGATTGAAAATAAACTAGAGGAAAATCTGGGAAGAAAGTAAAAGCTAGGCTAAGAATTCATAAGATGAGCAGATGAATACTTGTGTTCCACATCACCCAAGGGATCATGCTAGCGAAAGAGACTTGGGGAATCAACTGCAGCAAGTATCACTGATTGCTTTCCACATTGGAGACAAAGCAAAAATACATTAGCAGCTGATAGACTATTTGGAAAAAATGCAAAAAGTATTACCAGTACTCCTCTATTTTGGACACTTGAATGTGCAAATAATGAAATGCCATGATACTACTTGAATGAAAGAAATGAAAATGAACATTACATTTGCTTATTGACTAAAGTTATTTTTCATATATCTGTGAGAATGGAAAAGAAAATGACCTAGGATCCAGATAAATTTGCAATGGTGTAAGGTGGAAAGGCTGTGTGTGGGCCTGTTTCTAAATTCCACAGGAATTTCTCGTTCCTAAAGCTTTGCTGCCAGTATTAGTGGTATCTTTGCAGTAGTATACTTGCAAAGCTATTATGCTAACAACATTAATACACAGTATTTGTTGTTAGAGTTTATCCTGAAACCATATGCAAAGTGAAAGCTTGTGTAGAAATATGCATTAAAACTCTTAAAACATTGTTAATAAACAGCAGTGAGTGATTATGGTTCTTTAATGTAATTGTTAAAGTGTCAGGGAGATGTTTGTGTTTTTCTTAATGGTTTAGTGATCTCTACTAGGACTTGGAAATCCCGTTTATTCTCTCCTCTGACATGGCCCAGCACTCAGACACTGAATTTCAACCATACTATTTTTCTTCTTACTTGGTGAAGGTTTAATGAGTAAATAATATAGGGGTTCTTTTCTATTATATAAGGTTTGATGTGAGCCCCCAAACCAATTGTAAATTTTGATATAATTCTTCCTTAAAAAGGCAGATCAAATTATTGGTAATATTAATGATTTGCTTATCTGTAGATACTTAAAATAGTCCCGTAGCCATTTTTTTAAAATGAGTAATATGGGGGGTGGGGAGGAATGAAATAAATGAATGGAAGAGAAAGATTTTAAAAAGTAATGGATTAGAACAAGCACTAAAACTGTAGATCAAATAGAGCAAAGCAAGGTCTGCTATATGCTGAAGTAAATTGATGAATACTGTGAAGGATAAAGCCTGTTGTATCTGGATTCACACAAATGGTCTTGAAAACTGCACTCTTAATTTTTAAAAAGTTTTATGATCTCTTAAGTCTTGTACTATGGAATTACTCTTTCATTAATTTCTTAGAGAGGCTGCTCCTCTGGTCCATTCCGATTTAAGTTCATGAATTCAAAGGTAACTTAAGTTAGGATCTTTTGAAAAAAAAAAGACTTAACCAATCTTTTAAGGTTTCGATTGAAACTCAAGCATATTCCAAGAGGAAAATTAAGTCTGTGAGTGTTATATTCAGGTATGTCTTCATGTACGTAGTACATGCAATTGGTGGCTAATCAGGTGTTTAAATGCCAGCAGTCAACACTGGCTGTCCAAGAATATTTTGAGCAGAAACGATTTAAATAGTTTCTGCTTTAAATGCCAGCAGTCAACACTGGCTGTCCAAGAATATTTTGAGCAGAAACGATTTAAATAGTTTTACTTTGCAAAGAGTAGCTAGTACTTCTGCTGTTCATTGCAAACTAGTCTGAATTCAGCTTTGTGAGCAGGATGCCTTTGCAATTGAGAAGGTTGGTACGTGGCTAGGAGGAGGGAACTGAACTCCTTCACATGAAAACCCTAGTGCTACACAGCTGGAAAACTGAATGAGAGAATTTGTTCTCCCTGTGCTTTTCTGTTTTTCTAATACAGACTAATCTGACAGAGATCAGTGTGTTCTGTGACCTGTGTTTAACCTTGCTCTTGTGAACTGGGCAGGAAGCACAATAAGAGAAGTAACAGATGTGGATAAGGTGGCTATACAGAAAAGAGGCTGAGAGGAATGAACAATTTGGAATCCTGTAGTTTGTAAAGTGGAGGACAAAATAATTCAGTTAGTGCAAGTAACTTAAAACCTTGAATGGAAATATTTTTCACTTGAGTTTTTCTATTTATTCCAGTTAGGGAATGTGATTATATATGTCCTCATTGAAAGAATTTCTATGGATTTTTATAGACTTTCTTTTTCATTTGTGCTTCTGTTTTAGTTTCTTACCTTAATTCCCTTCAGAAGCCTGTTCTGACTGCCTTATTTCCTATTTTCAGCACTTTGCTATATTTTGCAACTACAAATTTTGCCAAGTTCTGTTTAAAAGCCGTCAGATATTTATGGTTTTAATTCATTTGACTGGTTCAACTTTCTTCTTCTCTTTTTTCCTTTTATTTATGAAATCAGTAGATATCTGCATGTTAGGTCACTTTGTCTTAATAGACATTATTTTGAAAGACCATAAAGATAGTAGCTTCTTCTTCTTTATGCATACAATATTGTTTTAGAGAATAATCCAAAAATCACCAGACTTCATAAGGTGAAATGATTACATATAATTCAAATGCAAGATGTGAAGAAATCTAAATTAATAATGAATGAGTATGACTTTCAATAAAGTCTGCAAAAATTCTCCTTTTGCAGAAATAAGTTGCAGGAAATGCATACATGCATGGCAGGATAACATCAGTTACTTTGTGACACCACTTTCAACAGATACAGAATTTAGAGCACAGCAGAAAATCTGTGCTCTCCCAAAAAGAAGGAATAAATAGAACTTTCTACATTTTTCCCCCTGACAAAGTTTTTATTTCTGTAATTAAAAGTAAATACATGTTAAATCTGGAGAGCTGCCAGCTGGTTAATTACGGTACTTAAATATCTTCTAATTTTACAGCTTTTCCCCTACATATGAGAATTATAGAATAAAATCTTTTACCTTAGAGAACACCTATAAGATCAGTAAGTTAACCCAACACTACCAAGTCCTCGACTGAATTCTGTCTCTAAGTGTCATGTCTACATGTCTTTTAAAGAACTACAGGGATGGTGACACAATCACAGCCCTGGGCAGACTAATCCAGACAACCATTTACGTCAAGCAATTTTTTCCAATATGCAATCTAAACCTTGTCCAATCTCTTACTTTTTGGGAGAAGAGACTGACATCACAACCTACTTTCAAGGTAGTTGTAGAGAATTATGAGATCTCCTCTCAGCCTCTTTTTCTTCAGGTTAAACAAATCCAGCTTCTTCAGCTGCTCCTCACAAGACTTCTCGCCTAGACCCTTCTTCAGCTCAGTTGCCCTTCTCTGGACAAGCTCCAGCACCTCAACCTCTTCCTTGTCATGAGAGGTACAGAACTGGACTCTGGACTTGAGGTGTGGCCTCACCAGTTCTGAGTACGGGGGTCGAGCACTGCCTTGGTGCTGTTGGCCACACTATAAAGGCCAGGATGTCACTGGACTTCTTGGCCACCTGGGCACATGCTGGCTCATGTTTAGTCGTCTGTTAACCAGCACCTCCAGGCTCCTTTCCACTGGGCAGCTTTACAGCCACTTTGTCCCAGCCTGTAGCACTGCACAGGGTTATTGTGACCAAAGTGCAGGACCTGGCACTTGGCCTTCTTGAACCTCACACTGAAGGCTTGGGCCCGTTGATCCAGCCTGTCCAGATACCTCTGCAGGGCCTTCCTACCCTCCAGAAGATCAACACGCCCACCCAACATAGTGTTGTCTATACTTACAGAGGATGCGCCTTATTCCTTCGTCCAGATCATTGGTAAAGATATTAAACAGAATGCCCTCAGATAATTAGATTCTAATATGGTAGCAGCAAGCAATTTAAATAATTCCAAAATAACTAGTAGCTGTAAAATTCAAAGTCACAGTGAAAAACTGAGTTCATCATCAATGGTGTGCTAGACAGGACATTAAATTATAATTGTTGTGTATTCTCCCATAAGATTAATTATATTTGAAAAAGACACTCTGAATAGTAATGTTAATATGCTTGACAATGTTCTGATGCACTGACTGTTTAGTCTAAAATATTTACTCATCAACATGATACAGCTAGATTTTCTACTCGAATCTTTTGGGATTCAGGCTTACACTCTAATAGAAGTATTTAATGGAGACAATAATATTTGTCCTAGAGAGTTTTCAAATGTGTTTTTTTTTAAATGTTTCTTATTTGTTAGTTTGGGATTTTTTTTAAAAAAATTGTTTGTTTGTTGTTGGGTCTTTTTTCCCCACAAGAGAAAAAGTGCTAAAATAGGATCATTTTCTTGACTAAAATCTCAGCAGGATGAAGGTTGGAAAATCTAAAGATGAATAATTTAAAAACAGAATAGAATGAGGGAATCCCCATAAGCACTTAATTAAATAAAATATTTCAGTGTCTTATCCTCTTATGCTTCAGATTGCTTGAGGATAAAAATGCATCTATCTTGTTATGGACATACTGCATTTTGTACGTGGACATAGAGGTGTTGCCATTACTGAATACAACCGTATTATGTCTATTTTGATCGTGTTAAGGTTCTTAAAGATCCATGACCCTGCAAGTAATTTTTCCCAAACACTTCAAGTAACTGATAGTCACCATATTTTCTAGTAAAAAAGGAGGATAGAGGAGGACAGAGAGAAGAAATCTGTTGGTATTCTTCTAAGCAACCACTTAGCAATTACATTCAACTCTGAACATATTACATTTTCTATTGTTGAAGGTTCATTAATTCATGTCAGTGTGAAATTCCAAGGTGGTTCGTGTGCCTGGACACATTTTTTTTTCCTATGTCCCCAAAAATAACCTTGAAAAAAAGTCAGAGTCTGCAAATAATGACAACTTCTACTTCATGTAGGGAGTAGGCAATTAAAAAAATTTCTTGAAACTTTATAGTCACAACTGTGTAGGAGCGCTGACATTGTTAAATATTGAGAAACAAAAGAGACCTAGAGTTAAATTAATCTACCTTATATATAGCTCTTACAATTTTTTTTGTTTCATTTCAGTTACACATGTAGTTATTAATAAAAAGGAAGGACATAATTATGGGTTCTCCTACAAAATGTAATTTATCAGTCAGGCTTTTGGCATGGTACATTTCACTCATGTATTTAATATGAACAGAATCAATATATGTAAACTGCAAATATTTACTATACAAAATTTTCACTAAATTAATTGCTGTGAAAGGCTTTCATTTTTTTCACAATTTTTTAAATCTGTAAAAAATAAGCACTTTAATAAAGTATATGCTGTCTCTGTCTTCTCTATTTTTACAGCACAACTAAAGTCCTTAAGAACGCTTTGCCATTCTCTCTATGAAATGTATACTTCTATGAAATGAATGATGTGTCTTTCATTATAGAATCACTATTCATTAATTAGGCTTAAAGTCAAGTTTCTAAATGGATGTTATAATGTGACAAAGGACAATAGCCTACAAAGATGGGTGGAAATCTTGCAGATAAATACTACAGTTTCCGTGTTGTATCTCAACACTCTCGCTTTGAAGTATTTCAGGCTTCTCTACTGTTGCCAAACTGTATATATCAATTATAAACCTGTATTTAACACAAAGGACTAATCAAAATCTCTTTCCTATCACATGTGATTTCATCTATTGCAATTCTTTATAATATATTTTGGGCTGAACATCCTTTGTGAATTTTTTTCCTTCCATTTATATTTTTGGACTACACCAAATAGTTTTAGGTGCTTTTTCTCCTATTAGTTATTAATGTTGTGTGTTTTTAAAAATTGTATTTTCTAGACTTTCACAGAAAAATATTTCAGGTTTAATTTTATATTTAAGTATGAGTGTGATAAGAAGAGGGAATTTAAGATAAAAAGTAGGATTTCATATTGTGACAAGATATCTTGTTCTTCTCTTACAGCTGATACCCGCTGATGTGGTGCCTTTTAATTTTTGTTGGATTACGTACCTGTGACGAAGAAGTAGTTATGCCTTGTTTTCAAATGGCAGCAATGGACCATATCTCTCTCTACTTTTCCCATTCTCTGCTGAATGATGGCCCAAAGAGCCACTAAAGGATGGTCACACAGAATCATCTCCTCCTTTGTTTCTTTTCTAATCTGGTAAAGGGCTTGCATAGGTCTTTTAACTACCTTTGATATGGGAAATTCCAGGGATCATGGAATTAAATACAACATCTTGGGTTTTTTAATCCCCTTGTTTTAGTTAATTTGTTACATAGCATTAACCTTAATCTACAATAGGTTTTACCTGTAGTTTCCTCTTCCTACAGTCAAAAGAATTATCACCCCCATAAAAAGAGACCTGCATGGGAAAGTAAATGCCAGGATACTGCAAGAGATTACCCTTCTGTGTTAGTGATAGAAATCTGTTCAAAACTTCTTTTTAAATTCTGCGTAACAAATTATTGCTTTAATATGTATACCTGTTTCTCCTTGTGTGTGATTTAATGACCCATTTAACATGTTTCATAAATAAGCCTTCATTTGTAATTATTATTTAAACTGTAGAACACCAGACGTCTTTGCTTATCTGAGGTTACTTTGTTCAAATTAAATACATGTAAACTGGGAAAGTTATATTTGAGAGGAATAATAATAATAAAACTTTGGTCTAAAAATAACTAGTGAATAAGCACTAAAGTGATTTAGTAGAAACCACTTAGACTCACAGTGGAATTAGCAACAACTCTGGCCACTAAACAATTACCTTTTCTTCAGCTTTCCTTGTGCAACACACAACTTCCAAGGAATATTTGCAAGAGAAAGTCTAAATTGTGACTGTTTATGACAACCACTTAGGCTATTGGAGAGAACCTCTTTGTAAATATCAACCAGTAATTTACAGAATAAGCTGTTTAGAACCTTTTTCTAGTGTGGAGCATGCACAGGCATCAGGCAGAATCAAACTGTAATTTAGCCTGAAGGCAACTTCTGGACATCCATGATCCAATCCCTCACTAAAAGCTGTGTCAGCTGAGGTCTGGCTGCCCAGGGCCTTGTCCAATCTAGTTTTTATTCCCAATATATTATCAAAATCTCTCTTAATGTATCTAGTCTCTGTTGCATTGTATTGTAGCACTACATAACACCAAGGAAGTGTATAAATGTCTGGTGAAATATACTCCAGTAGGTACTATTTGTGGATACATTGCATTGCAGTGCATGAGTTAGGCCAGGATGTGTATCAATGCCATTACAGCCTAATGATATTCCATCTTTCTGAATTTTATATCTACTGCAGGTGGAATAATGCTTCTTGGACTGAGTGCCAGAATACAACAGAGGCACATTCTGTTTTGTCCTTGATGTACATTTGTGCTTTATTCATAGTCAAGAAGGCAAAGTTCCAGAGTAGTGCAGGTATTTGACAGCTTAAAAAATTTTCTGCTTGTGCCAAGTTAAGGAGTGGAGTGGCTGTATGTGAGGCTGTGCCTGGAAACAAGATAGAAAAATAGTGAAAGATGCAGTGATGAGAACCAAGTCTGGTCAGCCATGATCATTGATGATGGTGTGGGAGAGACTGAGGATGATTATTCAAGAGATTATCTTATAGGGAACTCTGGCAATTGGGAAATAAGGGCAAAAATATGAAACCGAAACCAAAACCTGTGGAGGCACAGACCTCGCAAAACAAATTCAAAGTCTATGACAATAAACAAACCTTTGCACTCTCACTAGCAGATGGAATATCAAGAAACTGCAGGAGGAGGATGGACTGTGGCCATCTGTGCCTGTGTTTTATACACGTCCTGTACCTGTGTGTGGTGGACGCTCACCATGCCCATGTTGGTCAGTGACCCTGAGTGTGTGTCTCCAGGGTCCTTGTGCACCTGGCTGAATCCACACCCAGGAAAGGGACAGCCATGTCCCACAGCCTGGATGAGGGGTTACCCAGTCTGGAGTGGCCAGTGAAGGTGGCCATTCTACTGACATGCCTTAACTCTCTGGATATTTTAACTACTATTGAAAAATTGCTTTTAAATTAGTTTTGTTCTTAAACCTGGTCCTTTCAAAATAAAGATGAAAAGCTAAAGAAAACTGAAGTTGGTTACTTACTGTTATAAAAAATGTACAATTTTTCTATACTTCTTTTGTCTTAATAAGCTTTATCAATGTTAATGCTCACTGAGAATATTTATTTTCCTGTTTAAATCAATGTATGTCATTCACTAATATTGTTGCTGATGGCAGTTATCTGCACACATATTTTCTAGTGAAAATATCTCCTAATCATTTAAAATGGTCACTGGTTTTCTCAACATTTAGCAGGGAGTTATGAGGTGAATTATAGTGAACGCGTCTTTGATGATTTTATATCTTCTTGTCTTTCTTTATAAGTGCATAAATACAAACATCAAAAATATTCAGTTCCTGCAATCCCACCACTGTTATGAAATATATAAGTACTATACATTTTGCTTTTATGTTCTGCTTGTGTTTATTTTTTGACCTTTCTGCTATTCCTCACAATCTGATGCCTATTGAGTTATTTCTGTGTGTTTCCAATTTTTTTCTTGTTTTTAGTTCTATTTATTTTGTTTACTAATTTTAAGCTTAGACCTGTATGTACAGGTCATAAAAGGTATTGGGTTTCATTTCTAGAAGGGCTTCATGTCCTATCAGACCTCCTATGAAAAATTTCTCCTGTCAAAAAGACCATCTGTTTCTTGGGAAAAATATTTTCAAAATATAGTTTTCTGTGTAAAAATAGCTTCCTTTTTTATCAAAGACTATGCATTATACAATTTATCTGAATGCAAGAAGATTCAAGTTTGTGCTTTATAAGAGAGAAAAGTTTTGACCTAGGTGTGTGGAGCATATAATTACATTAAAACTCTACTGCTAAACAAACACATTTCTGATGTCTTTTGGGAAATCAGATTCATAAGAATGAAAGTGTTTTTATAGATGCTTGTGTGAATGCACATATGTATGTTTTATTGTGTTTTATTGTGTGTTTGTAACTCTATATGTGTTATTCTTTTGCCTTGCCTTGTCATTCACTTCGTCCTCCTTTCCCTTTTCTCCTTAACTTTTCCCTTATCTCCTTTACTTTTTCCTCTTCTTTCCCCTTCCCCCTTTTCCCTTTCCCTTTTTCCCTTTCTCTTTTCCCCTTTCCTCTTTCTCCTTTTCTCCGTTTTCCTTTCTCCTTCCCTTGACCCCACTGGAGTCTCTGACATTTGAGATGAGGCTTTTTTATTTCTCTTTGGTTTGTTAAGTTCATGATGCTGATATTCAGTACATGTCTTTTTAATTATTAGAAAATTTATTTTTAAAATAGTTGCACTTGTTCAAAAATTTCTCCTTGAGTCAAACAAGAATTTTTGGTAGAGGAAAGATCAAGTGAAAGAAAAGAGTTATCACTGGAGTAGTTTTGTAGTTATTGCTTTTGAAAGGAAGATAACTAAAAGAGAGTTCTTCACAGAATATTCATTTATTCCAGTGTGATTCTCTATGAAAAAGATATCCATATATCCCTCAATACCTATTTGTTTTGTGGGTGAGAAGAAGAGACCAAATAACAGTCTTTTCCCAAAGCATTTTTTTATTTTGCCAACAAAAATATCAGTGAAAACAGAACAAAAAGTATTACCTTTTTTCACAGAAAATTGTTTATATATTTGAGTAACTCTACATAAAAATCATGATTTCCATCAATGACTGTAGAGTAATTAAATGTTTTACCTGAAGTAGAAGTGGTTTAATTAATATGGCATAAAATTTCTGTTCACAAGAAAGTTATACACAGGGAATACTGAAGAAAGAATTCTGAAAGCATTCATGGAATACATGTAATAGAATACATGAAATAGAAATATGTAGAATATATGCTGGAAATCTGCCTGGTTTTAAGTGCCTTGCAAATTTCAGCTAAAGCGTATGGCTTTGTTTACACACACAAATCAAAAGTAAAAAAAAAAATTAAAACAACAAACAAACAAACAAACAAACAACCCCAAAACACCTTGGGAGAGTAAGTTACTTCCTGTAGGTGTTCTTGAAGGATCTCATCATACCTAAGAAATGCTTAGCATAGAGGGCCACAGCATAGTCATTGCAATGGAATTTCAAGCACACACATGGGAAAGCAAATCCCATGTGTGGAAGTGATGTGTCAGTTGACTTCAAATCTGCTCAGGCTAAACCAGGTCTCCAGAGGTGTTCCCCCAAGAGGCACCCACTGCTGGGGCATTGGAATAGAACCAGGCAGGCTAGGGAGAACAAGGAAGCATGGTTCTGCCTATCAGGCTGCTGTATGACAACTTGTTACTAGATAAGGTCCATGGCAAGGCAGGGGCAAAAGTCAAGCTGACATTGTTATTTCATAGTAAACTATTCAGAAAGACAAGGAGACTTCCAATAAAGAAAGCAGTAGGCAAAAATCAGGACCAAGTAAAGTGAGGTTGACCCAGAAATGCCAAGAACTTGTCAATTTTCACAAATCAGTAGAAAATACAGATTTTGGAAGAGGATAGGGGGTCTGATTTCACTTCACGTGGTAGCTGCTATGCATTTCTGTGCTAATTAAAATTAGTATATAGAAAAAAAGTGGAATTGTGTCTGAATATCACCTTTTAAAAATTTGGTTATTGTCTAATATATGCTGTTTGGGAGAGTCTTTTAAGCTTATTTAGGGTGAAAATTTTGTATGAAAACAAACTATGTCATTAGAGTAACTATTGTGTGAAAAAGTAAGACTATCTCAGGTTTAAAACCCTATTAGTATTGCTCTCATAATTAATTTCTAGTGTCTAGCCTAATTCAAATTACTTGCTCTCTATTTACATGTGATCTCAGGCTGCTGAAGTCTTTTCTTGAAGACTGTAAAATTACTCTTTTTTGAGACTGCAGTTGATCCAGCTTTCATTGCAGTGCCTAATTCCAATGGGATTACTTTTTTCACCATGTGTTGTTACTAATTTAGCTAACCTTCAGGTCGGTTACTGAGCCAGGGGGATGTTCTTTTTCAGACATTTTGTGTTTAAGCTGCACACAGTTATATTCACTATCCTGATTAATACTGTACAGACCTTTGCTTTAATTGCTGATGAGTATAGGTGGAGACAGAAGCAAATCAGAATTAAGGGAATAGAATTAAAAGGATAATAAACTTGGTTGTACCTAATTAATTGCCTAACAGCTGCAGCTTTCTCTGTCACTTCCTCCTTTAGGAATATTACAAGGAACTCTAGGGAATTTAGAAACTGGCTGTATTCTTAAAAGGAGAAGTAAATGTGAGTTTGAGATCTGTAAAGCAAAGATATATATTTAAAATTTTATGCCCTCATTCAAAATTAAATGATAGTAAATTTAGTACCCATCCAATTATGCAACGATTTGTAAAATAGAGGTTATTACACAGGGTAAACAGTGAGGGTACTCAGACACTATTATGCTGCTCCAGCACTGATTTTCACATGATTTTGTGTTAATTAATTGTCTGTTTTTTTCTGTGTAAAAGCATTATAATAAGATCACAGGGGGATGATAGGGCTAATTATTACCTGCAATGTGTTTTGATTACTAAGATATGAAATACGATTTAGTATTATCACTAAAGTGAATATATTTCCTTTTGGATATTAGCCCTGTCACCATCAAAGTCTCAGTTGCTGCAATGAGAATGTCACCTGATCTTAATAAACTGAAAAATGTCAAAAATTGACTTTGTATATTTAACTTTTTTCAATTCTAGAATTGTTAAGTTATTGGGGAAAGACGCAAACTTAAAATAAGGCTATAAGAAATAGAATAGTTACATAAAACAGCTCTATGAAAAGGAACATCAGAAAAGTCTGTTGACTGAATAATGGTTTGCTATCAATACCTTTGTGTCTAACTTTCTGGGGAAAAACAGGTTTGGCACATTTCTAATTATTTAGTGTTGAAGTGAATTTTGTTTCTAGTATATACACAAAAAAGTTTACCTAATTTGGAGAGGGTAAGAATTGTGTTTGTATATGAGTAGATCAAGAAGATTTCTTTTTCACTTTACACTTTTCCTGTCTCCTTTCACTCTTTTCTTTTTTTTTCCCTTAAATATTTTTAAATCCAAATATTTTAATTTTAAGAAAACTTAAGGTTTGCATGACTAAGCATATCACTGAGGAACATACGGAACTTTACAGAATGTCATCTATTTTAAAATGCTCTACTTGCAGAAAAATTAATTTGATGTTCAAGTTTAATAAATTAGTAAAAGAAGGGACATGTGGGCTACAGATTCTACACTGCTACAATAAGGCAGGGAGTGTATTTTGGCTGCAAGTATGTGGGATGGGATAAAATGGTGCAAGGATAATTGCAAATTTCTAAAAGAAGTTGCATTGACATTTACTTGAATCTTAATATGGTTATTCTTACTTGAAATACAAGGCTTGATTTAGCTACAAGATTTATTGAACATAATTGTGCTGCTGACATTACAGTGAATTACAGTAATTTCATTAAGAGAAAACATCTTTCTGGAAAAAACAAGTATTGTGTGCCTTGTGTGTATCTTGTACACATCCACATAAGCATGTTCAGCCAGTTCAGCCATCATATTTCCATAATCCTACCAAGGATTGAAAACCAAACCAAGGTAATGTGCAAATGCCCATGTCATTCTGAGTTTGATAAAGAAAACTATCTGCAAAACAAATCTGGGCAAGAGGGAACTTGGGAAAAAGATTTGTAGATCGTGTTTTAATCAGAGATTTTGAATCTGAAACTTTTTGCTAATTCCACGGTCACTGTTCAGTCCACCAGTATCATGAAGTGTGCCTTCCTTCCTCTCTCCATTTACACATCCAGTTACCAAATGAAAGCATTTCCTCATTTACTGTATTGTCCCAGATGCTGTTGAACATCACAGACTAACGAGATTAAAAAAATGGAATTTGAAGGACCTGTTGATTTGTTGTGGATTTTGTGGTTTTGTTTTGTTTTCCCTCTTAACTACAATGTAATTTTTACTGTGCTAGTATAATCTAATAAAAAACGTTCACATTCAGTTCTTCACAGAGTATAAATTATTTAAAGTCAGCCAAGTCATCAGCAAAATCACTAAATAGATAGAAGAATAGAGGATAAATATTTTTTTAACCTTATTGGCCTTTATATAGAAACCAGAATCCAGAATTTAGTAACCACATGTAAGAGATTTAAAAATCATAATTGTCTTAAATACTGTTAAAATTACTGAAGGACTTTGCCATTTGTTGCAAACTGTTCAAAGAAGCAACTGCTCATCTGCACTACCGACGCCCATACTCTTCCCTCTCCTTCCTTCCCCCACCTCCAAACACCCCTCCTGAATGCCAGGAATTTGGACTATGGGTTGAGTCACCTGATAGGTACTTGAGATAATATAAAGGTGGTACTATTTTCCAATTATCTCAGGTCTAAGGAAAATTAAACAAGGCTGCGGAGAACATTGTATCCACATGCAAAGCCATCTCATCAGCCCTGCAGGAAATAAGTTCAGGCTGGGTCCTGTGGGGGAGGCCATAGCCCACAGACTCATTTGCTGAGGCCTTTTACCTGACAAGCGCACTGAATCACAATGCTGCTGTAAAAAACAGTGTAAAACATTTGCCTTACAGCGAAGGTGCGTGAGTGTTCCCACAGATATATAAACACATACATTAACCCATAGAACTCTATGTTTCATGGGACCCCCACAACCGAGAAGCCCAGGGTGAAGAAGAAATATGGGATGCTGCTGGACCCAGAGGGTAGTGACTATCTTTCTACTTAATCTATCTCTCTCTCTCCCCTTCTCTTCCCTTCCTTCCTTTCCTACCTTTCTATCTCGCTTTACCTCATATATACTCTAAAACAAAATCTGTACTATCAGTTTTGGGGTGTGGTCTTGTTTGCACCTTAATTCAAGAAGACATCTCTCTGATAATCATGAGATCATGGCAATATTTTGCTGTAATTTCTGCAGGATTCTGTTCACTGTCTCCAAGTACCTATAACAATAGTACAGTTCCCTCTGTGAGAGGTTGTGTAGTTCCTTGTGAATGAGCTCTTGAAAACTTTGCCACAATTTCCCTCTGAAGGAGGTTGTATGAGAACTTTCAGGGGCAATGGCTCTCCTGGGTGGCCAGTGTAAAGAAAATATTTCACTGTCCTTCCTTAAAAAATTTCTTAGTTGCACCGACATCCCTGGGGTAGAGTTGGCATGAAAAATTTGGGATAATAGGTTATGCAAAAATCTGAAAATGAGGTAATACTGTCTTTACAAGATTTGGTGAAAGACTTGTACCTTCAGTTAAATGAGGAAAATGAAATAAGGCTGCAGGCAGAGGCATTGTCTGCTGCCAAACATGACCATGTCCAAAATCTTCAGGTGGAACTTTGGAAAGCATGAGAGAGAGAATTTCACAGGAAGAATTGCAGGATGTAGAACCCACAGAACATCCTTGAAACACGGTCTTATAATTCAGACCTTTTTTTGTATTCAGTGGAGGAGTTGAGAGATGTGAATGAGTCTGTTGTTCTGGAAAAGAGCAAAATGTGTCATTTGCATTGATAACAGATGATGAGGAAATGGCATGTCAATCCTTAATTAAAACTGAAACCACAGATGATTGCCAGGGTCGGCAAACTCTTACTAAAACAGTGCCATGTACAGCTTCTGAGATCAAATTCTGGCCATAAATCAGGCAAGATTGAAATCTAGTCAATATTAATGCAGTGGGATGGCCTGCAACAGAGTTAAAATCATTGGAGTAAGGGAAGCAAGGGTTATCTGCCCAACTGGTAAGCGTAATTCATGGCTTCAAGGTGAGAAGCAGAAGTCTGCTAAAAACCCTAAAAGAAACCTAGTTCAAGCAGTTAAACACTCTGTAATTCACAAGCTGCAGCGTTTGTCGAATTTTTACAAGCAGTCTCACTCCCTCGAGACATGAAAATAAGTGGAGGAGATTCCCCTGAAGATATGGGGAATAAAATAAGTACTTCATGAAATAGAAATTGAAACTCCACCTATCAAGTTCACGCAGTTAAAAATTTGATTCACTAAGGGGTAGGGTGCCAGGTAATTTGTATTGTTTTCTTTTTCCAGGAATGCCTGCACCCTGCCACTGGAGATCAAAGACAGAGCGGGGAAACTGCCAACAGATTTACATGAGAGGGTTCACAGAGAGCCATGAAGATGTGATAATCATTTTTCTCTGAGGCCCTTTTAACTTTCTGTTTACCTTTGTGAAATACACTGGAAAGTCAGCATTTCAAACTGAAGTTGCTACTTAAGAAGCATTACACCACACTAGAAATTCTTCCTTTCTTTTAATAATTAGTCTGTATTAGGCCAAATTTTCACTTTTCTTTTTATAAGAAACTGCCAATGAGCTGTGTGGGACAGATGTAGCTTTTAGTAGCCACCATAATTGACTGTATTATGAGCTTATTAATGTTTGTGATTTGTTTGTGTTTTCATCACCGGTGATTTGTTGGGAGACTAAATATTTGTGAAACTATTTTATGTGTTGTTAGTTTGATTTTGTTAAGTTTATTGTGTGGGAAAGGATTTTACTTTTGTCTTATGAATGTATAATTTGTCTCAACCAAATTTAGCCTGGGAGTTGGTCCAACTATTTGTGCATATTTTATGTCATACAAATAATGTGTTAATTTTCCCTGTTCGGCCTTGAAAGGCTTTAGATTTACTATGATTTTGCTAATTTTTCAGAGATATTAATAAGTTAACTAAATAATCTTAACAAACAGAAGAAATATTAAATGGGAAATTGTTGAGTCCCCCATCCTGAGAAGGACAGAGAGCCATGGACTGCAAATGAGACATGGTTAAAATACATGGTTAAAATACCAGCTCTGAAGCAACTCATCCTTTAACCTTTTTTTTGATGCAAATATATTACTGATCGTAAGGCATTCCGAAGTAAATCACAAACTTGTATTCCCACCTGAGTATCTCTGATGTACTATTGGGTTTCCTATCAAAATATTTTCATTTTACTTCACTTCTTTTACTTATGCTAATCAATATGGTAACTATAATACATTCTTCATACATACCACACATGCTTCTCAGCTTTGGGTGTCACTTCTTGTGCTAGCAATTGTAAAACAATGTAATAAGGAGAATTTTACCACTGGGGAAAAAGAAACAAAAAAAAGCTACTTGGGATAATACAACTAAATTTGAAAGGTAATTCATTTCACTTATGACTCCATCAACAGTAAAGCCACAGTTTTGCTTTTGTGTCAGGATTAAATTACAATGGAGCTTTTCTTTATGCCCTGGACAATAGAGTATATGTCCAATTGCAAAATGTGATTGCATAAAAACCTTTTGTATGAGAACTTTTTTTGCATCCAGTAATTTTATTAGTTTGTAAGCTGCAAGGCTAGTGTAGAATACAAGACAAAATACACTGTCATAACCAATAGAACAACTATTTGATGCAAGCAAAGTTATACTTCACTTTCTGCTGTCTTTCTAGGCGCCTGATCATTTTCAACCCCACCTTTCCTGTTTTGAGTTGCTCCTGTAGTATTATTGAAATAGGCTTTCTACATTAAAACAAAGGGGAGAATAGTGATATTTTTATTACTGCCTTCATTGTGAGGCCTCTGTATCTGACCTACAAGAGTTAAGGGAGCATTTTAAAACACGTATAACGTGTCAACTCTGGTTGTCACTTCACACAACCTGGGGCCTGTTGGTGTAGAATGAACTGGAAGGAGAGTGATGTTCTCTGTATCCTAACAAGGTTTTGTTTATACTAAGTTAAATGCAGAATAATGCCAAAGTTTCTAGAAAGTTTCTTTTTGAAGTTTCTAATTGAACTGCTCTCTGGAAAGTAACTGCCTATGCTGACTGAACAAGAACCAGCGGTAACTACATATAGAAAACTTGTGAATAAGTGAAACAAATGTAATGTGTATTTTTCCCTCTTTTGCTAAGCTGGTAGGTTTTGATCCTGTTGACCCATGGAACCAAAATGAGACAAATTCCCCAGATGAGTTCCTGTGCCATTAAGAAAATAAGGAATCTTCATGTGGGCTGGAGACTTTTACACATTGCTGATGGATTAGTTTTAGCTGCTGGACACTGAAGGAACAATTAAAGACTTTTGATATGGGAAAAATCCCTATTCACAGGTAAAATCAGTTCCAAGTTACAGATCTATTGAGAGGTAGATACATAGTGCTTTTTGGTCCCAATGTTCACATATTTTTGTTGCATTGCTAATGCAGGGATGGGCCTTTTACATATTGAATGCTCACTGATGCATTAGAGTGCTTCCGAAAAAAAAATAAAGTAACATTAATTATATATTACTAAATATTATAACACTTTTATGAAGTCATATGAAGGAAATTATTCTGGAGGCAATTTTTAGAGTAATTATCAGAAAAAATAAAAGGCTGAAGGGAACTTAATAGAGCATAAATGCTTCATTCTGTGTTTCAGAGATTGAAATCCATGGACCAATAGAGCTGAGGCACAAAGCAAGGAAGTGTTTGCTTAGCTATTAAAGTTTGATGTATCAAAGTAATGTGACTTTTCCAGAACTAATTTTTATGCAACATAAGAGAACAGACATGTTTGATATCTAGTACATACAACAGCTCATGGGAACAAAAAAAGTTCAGAAGTGATTATGATTAGAAATTGTAACATTCAAATTTTAGATATTAAACTTGATAATTAGGAAATTATTTATGTATTGTTTGCTATTACAACTTTAATAATGTATGCTTGCTGCTTTTGCAGTTTTTCACTGCAGCTTCTTCTACACATGAAGTTTTGTCCACTTTCAGTTAGCTCCAAATGTCCCAGTGCTTTCCTTGAGGATTGGTATTGGGACTGGAACTGTTGTTTAACATCTTTGTCAGCAACATGGACAGTGGGATCAAGGGCACCTGCAGCAAATTTGCCACTGACAATGAGCTGTGCGGGGCAATCGACATGCTGGAGGGAAGGGATGCTATCCAGGGACCTGGACAGGCTGAGAGATGGGCCCATGTAAACTTCATGAAGTTCAACAAAGCCAAATGCAAGGTCCTGCACCTGGGTCCAGGCAAACCTAGGCATGAGTACAGGCTAAGCAGAGAATGGTAAGAGAGCAGCCATAAGAAGTACTTGGGGTATTTGTGGGCAGGAATCTCGACCCAGCAATGTGTGCCCTCAGCTCAGAAAGCCAACTGTGTCCTGGGCCACAACAAAAAAAGCAGTGTGCGCAGCAGGGCAAGGGACAGCTGATTCTGCTCCTCTACTCCACTCTTGTGAGATCCCACCTGGAGTACCGTGTCTCATGCTGGGCCCACAACACAAGATAGATATGGACCTGTTGGAGCAAGTCAGGAAAAGAGCCACTGAGTTGATCAGGGGGATGGAACACCTCTCTGCTGAGGACAGGCTGAGAGAGTTGGGGCTGCTCAGCCTAGGGCAGAGAAGGCTCTGGGGAAACCTTATAGCACCTTCCAGTACCTACAGAAGAGCTGGGGATGTACTGATAGGACAAGGGGGAATGGCTTTAGATTGAAGGAGAGCAGATTCAGATTAGCTATAAGGACGAAGTTGTTCACTACCTTAGTACTGAGACATTGGCATGAGTTGCCCAGAGAAGCAGTGGATGCCCTATCCCTGGAAGTGCTTAAGGTCAAACTGGATGGGATTCTGAGTAATCTGGTCTAGAGGAAGGTGTCCCTGCTCATGGCACAAGGGTTGGAATTAGATGATCTTTAATGTCTCTTCCAACCCAAACAGTTCTATGATTTTAGAATTCTATGATCTTACTTATACTAAATCTTTGCAATCTTATTTGGAGCAATTATGAGCTCTTGCTTTGCTTAAAGTTTTTGGTTTATCTTTTGAAGTTTTTTTCAGTTGTCTGATTATTTCTGCTTTTCAAAAATATTCAGCTGAGATAGACAGAAAAATGAATTATTAACTTCAAACTATAGCCCGATACCTGGATGGGCTTAGTGTGTGAAAAGATACAGATAAAATTAGAATGACAGGTTTTTGGGTTGTTTTCTCTTTTTCTTTTTTTTTTTTTGAGCCTAAGTTTAGACACAGTTCAGTCACTTAAAGACTTGTCTGTCTAAACAGACTTACTCTCTTCCTTTTAAACATATTCCCTCTGATGGGTAAATAATTTTCCTAACTATGAGTAGTCCAGAACCCATGAAAATAACAATTTAAGAAATATCCTGCTCATATACAAAAAGAATTAAATAAGTCAGAGTCCAACTAATCATTTTTTGAAAGTAATAGATAAGAGAGGGAAATTTTATAAATGACATATGCTATGAATTTTCTGAGGCAGTTCAAGTTAAAGAATAATATTCTGCCACAACTATGGTAATAATGTTATGAAATTGAGTAGGAGCTTTAGATAAGCCCTGCCTTGGTTCAGATCTTGGCAGGAGTTCTACTTAGGTGACTCTCACCTAAACTGCTCTGGCTCTCAAGTTCTTCAGGATGGATGATTAAGTTTATTATAAAATGAGTTATTTATAGAATAAACCAGAGATAACAGACAAAACACCTGAAACAGATTACTTACTACACAGGATAAACAAATAACTAGTAGTAGGTTACATAGAAGAGTGCACGATATAAAGGTACCTATATTACAGCTGGCAAAGACATAGTATAGATTAGGATTTCAATGTATCTTACCCACAGCTTGATGATGATGTACACAGAATCCTTTCACTCAACTCCCAGAAGAGTAACCACAAAGTCAGCATCCCGATTTTGGAGAGAAGCCTCTACACCTTTCCAGGGGGTGTGCAGAAAAACTGCTTCGGGAGAGTTTAGTGAAGCTTTTTATAATTTGTAAAGTGAGACGCCTGTCAGTCACAAGTTCCAGCTTATCCTTTACAATCTTTGTTAGCTGAGAGTGCCACTTCCATGGGGCCAAATAACTAATCAGGAGCTTGAGTGAGTTATTCCACCAATTAACCTGTCCTTGTGAGGGCAGATGCCTTGGACTATCATACCAGCTAACAAGCCACAGATAAGCTTTCTGTGGCAGGGGTGATGTTCTGCTACAACATACTATATTAATTACATTCTGTAAGATTTTTCACTATTGCCTATCACTCATTTAAAAGAGCTGCTTGAAAATCTTGCCCTAATTTATGACACCAGGTTGGTGGAAAATAAATTCATTTTTACCAGATCACATATTTTTATTTTTTCCCCTCTTCCATATATATCTTTTTTTTAGGACATTGAGATATTACCACCTGTAAAACCCCTGTTCCCATTATAGTCATGAGGTTGTTCTTAATGTTCCATCAGTAAGGTGTCTTTCTACAACATATCATGTTGAGTGGAAAAGCTACCTGAAATACTATTCTTCTCTTCACTAGAATTGGAGTCAAATATTTCCTTTATGCTCTCTGCAGAGTGCAAGCAGCCATATTATTTTACAGGCTTCTAAATGCACTCCATATAACAAATATTAATTAAGCAATATCACATTTGGAAAGAATATCTGGAAGCACTTTTTTGTTGTAATAAGTCTGAACATACATTTGTTTCAAAAATAAAGCATTAAATCATGCTTAATATGCTGAGGTAATATATAACTCAGGAGCTAATAGGGAAATTATCATTATAAAAATAATATGCTAGTGTGGAGGATCACTGGAGAGCTACTGTCTCCCAAAAATCTCATCTGATACCTGACCAGAAAATGCAGCCGAGGTGTCCAAGTTTCCTGGTGTTTGCTATTATGTTCCATATCAGCCACATATCTGTGTGAGCAACAGGTATTCAGGAAAGAGAAATTAACAAAATTTTGCCTCCAGCTTTTTAATGAAGAGTTAGAAGTTTGAAGTCAAACTGAAATCTTTTGAGGAATTATTCCTGTTGTCTCTTCTTTGTTTAAGAATTAAATAACAAATTAACACTTTCAAATGTCTACCCCAAGGAAGTGCAAAGTTTTTCTGAGTGATAGTTTCTTTTACTGCTTTTTATGAGGCAGGTGTTTTATTCAGACAACTCCATCAAGTGGTTTTTATTCCTTCTATGACTGACAAAGCTAAAAATGTCATGATTTCTCTGGTGAGAAACTTGAAACCCTATTCTTTGAGTTCCAAGAAAAGTAGATACAGCCAACACCTAAAGGAAAGGCTGTCAGCTGAGTAAGAGAATAAAAGTTTTACTTCCCCTACAACAAACCTGGAGAAGTTGAAAAAAATTAAAGAAGGATGCTACCTGCATCAAGGTATTAGGTGCAGCCAAAAGTAGCTAAATTAGACTTCAGATGAATAAGGAAGTGTATCTTAAGGCACATAATCATGGCCTCAAATTTCAATAATTACGTAAAGTCTCTAGTGTACGCTATTTTTTAGTACACGGTACATTTTTTACTCTAGACTCATTGCTAGATCTTTATCATTTAATCTTATGCATTACACTATGAAATCAAGTTTATTACTTTTAGTATTGTTTGGCCTGTTATTCTACTTTATCACCATAGTCCCCTTAATTTCACCTCCATTTCTGAGTTAATAAACTCCATTAATCAATTCTGATTTTTTATACTTTGCTGCTGCTTTTCTCTTGGTGGTGCAATCAGAATATGTTTCAATCTTCAGATGAATCTTTCATTACTCTGAAAATAGTGTTCATATCAAAAACACAGACAAAGATATGGTCAGAATTATGGCCTTTTTTATATGGCAAGAATTCTCCTTTTTGTGGCTAGTCCCCATTTCAGGAAAGGGTCTGAGAGCATGTTTTCTATAGGACAATTTTGTAAGTGCCATTATGGTTCAGTTATGAGGGGTTTGGCTTCCCCCTCATCCTGGATCAATCCACTGTCTCCTTCATTTGTTCCAGGACACGTTAAGCAGTTTCATTATAAAGTCTGCAGAAAGTGTGTTCAGTGAGAGCAGCTCTTTCAGGGTTGGTTGGTGAAATCATGGTCTTTCACTTGCAGATAACAGCCTGATTTGCTGTTCAGAGCCACATTCCTGCGCTCACAGCTGAGGGATGGTTTTCACTGACTCCATCTTGTGCTGTCTTCACTTTATTTACTGACTTTTACCTTATGGTCCCTGTCACTGCAGCCTGGGCTAATACAGGCTCAGATAGATAAAGCACCTTTCTGGCAACTTGCATGTCCCATAAGACCTTACCCTGCTCTCTTCAGTATGTTTTAGATTTTTATCTCCTCCCCTAATTGCAAGTATGACATCAAGTAGGACATATGCACAATGCAGTTGACCTGTCAAAATATTAGTTCACGCATTTAGCCATTATTATTCCTCCTAAGTTCCACCTACCCCTGACCTGTCTCCTGTTGTCAGGTGGGTTATGCTGATCACGTCCTCTGGTTAACAGCAGGTGTGAGTACTAAACACTTCTGCAGGGCACTTTCCATTTATACAAAATTCATCCTATAGCATGACATGCAACATGTGCAGTGAAAGAGAGAAAGAAGAGAGACGAGGGCCAGAATCACCCTCAGATTTCAAGATGTTGACGAAGAATAATAAGTCTCAATTCTTTGTCTTACCTGTCCATTCTCAATCACAGATGCAGTGAACAAACGGAGTATTTAATGACCCTGACAGTCTTTTATGAAGTCCTCAGTTGGCTTCTGTTCTTTGAACAGAGGTTCCATCTCCTGAGAATGTATGCATAAAAAAGAAAGATGCAGCCTCCATGTCTTACCTTGTGATAATGAGTGCCCTAGGGGATAAAACACACACAGCTGCTACTTCAGTGTGCTTGAAGTTCAGTAGGTTGTGAAGACTCATTCATCTGCGGCATCTGCCTTTAACTTTACAAAAGGCTAAAATTTCTTATAATGGAGAAAACCAGATCTTGGTCCTACTGCTGCAGTTCCTTTCAAAGTCAAAAACTTTAAGGCTTTTTTTCTGTGAACTAAATCTTAATGTTACTTTTTAGTTCAACATTCTGTAAAGTATGTCTTGGTTTTTATCCTCTGGATTCTCACCACATTACATATTCTTTCAAACAGTTTTCTTTTTACAGACCAAGCAGTGAATAAATAATGAATTTACCTAGAATATAAAAAGTTTGTTCTAAATAACTTCCAATGTGCATCTTTATATCAAATATTTATTTATTGCCTTTAAGAGCTGCAAGACAAACAACTTAATGATTTCAGTTCCAGTTCTGCAAGTTATGCCTTCGTAATACATAGGAAAAAAAAAGCTCCTTATCTTTTAAAAATTTCAAAATAATTGTCTTTATTTTTTACACCATTGTCTCTCATGTCAAAGAATTCCCACTGCTTCTTCTTCACATTTATAGCCAAACTTCCCCACTGTCTCTGCTAATGCAATATGCTTGAGAATTGGCCATCACGTATTGCAATTTCCTCTGAACAGGTCCAAACTTTCCATGTAAACTACAGTATAACATCTAGCAAAGAGTAAATTGCTGACAAAATACAGAAAACAAATATCTGTGGGAATATATAAAGAATGTATTGAGGCAGACTACAAAGCATTTTCAAGAAATGGAAAGCCTATCCATAACGCTAGATATTATACCCAAGTTTCTTCTTTAAAAGCTTACATTTTAGTATTATTTTTTGTGTATTTTTATACTCAAATTCAAATGGGTGTGCTATACAATGGGAAAAAAACCCCCACCACATTACAGGAGAAGAGGAAAAGACTGAGGAATACTTCTTAAGAATTGCTTTCTCTCTGCAGATTAACTTTGTGCTGAAGCTGACAGTTTCAGTGAAAGAAAGAAGTCAAGTGTCTAATATGCTTCTGCTCCCAGCAGGCTTTTGACATTGACTTAAAAGGAATTTAAATAAATGTAAAACCAAAGAGGAAAAACTAAAATAGAACATCTGATTTACTTTTACAATATTCCATGTGGGCACCAGTTCAATTCTATTAACGTCAATAGAGCTGGAATGGAACAAAATTGGAGTAATGAAGTGTTGTATCTGGTCTCTCAAAACATATTACATAAGAATTGCACAACAACATAACTTATTTTCTCTTCAAAAAAATTACTTCCATGGACATTTCATTACGTGTTCATGGGAGTTTTGAAGCATAGTTGCTACCAGATATTACCTCTTTACTCTCAAATATATTTCACCTTCAGTTTTGCACACTGGTAAAGACACTGAACCATCATATTTTGATATCAAAAGCCAGTTTTATATAATTCCTTGCATTTACTGAGATTAGAGGCCTTCATCAATAGATACTTATCTTTGTCAAATTAATAACTTTCACAAATATTAACACAAATTGCAATAATTCACAATAGACTTATTAATTCGAAAAATAAAATCCAGAAAACAGTTTGGAAATAAGACAATTGCTACCATATTTAAAAGAAGATATTCTCCAAACAGTCTAGCAGCCCAAAAATATGACTCATCAGAGGTTGTACTGGCCGGGACCAAAGAGAACTGCAGCAACAGGAACTCTGATTTTCAAGGGTGTTGACCATTGTCCCACTCTTTGAAAAAGATTATTCTCAGAAGGAAAGAGAAATGGACCATCTTATATCTCAACAGCGACAGTTTGCACTTCTCCATGCCAAGTAACTTGTTAAGACATATCCTATGACTCTTCCAGCAAGACAGGCAGGAGTTCTGGCATGATGGGCTTGGTACAACTGGCATTCTGGCAGACTGCCCTACCCCACAAGTAATTATCAGAGATGGGGATTATAGCTGACCTCCAAACATTCAAATTATGTCCAAAAAAGAGCAGCTTTAAAAAGCACTTGAAGTCACCATAGATAACCAGCTGAGGAGAACTCCTACTGTAATGCTACTATATTAACATCTTAACATGGTCTTTGACTGTTTAACCCAGAATACTGACAAATGTAATCTTCCTACTCCTCCTTCATACATATGGAATTTCCGACACTTTGGGTCCCTCTTTGTGTCTCCATTTCACAGAATTTCACTGAGAGATGTAAAGTGGTCCAAATAAACTCCATAAATTTTTGATCACGTAAAACCTGTCAATTTCAAGTTCCTTTTTTTCTGAAAATTAGCAGTATATTCATAATATAACCAACCTGAATGTTAAGGACTGCAGTTGCAGTTCAAGTGGTATAAAAATAGCCAATTAAGTTATACCTAGAGACACAGAATATCTTCTGCTGGTAGAAATGGTAGAAAATTTCTACCAGTAGAAATTTCTGCATGTCCCTTTTTTTATTTTGGTGTAAAAGGAAGGCTGGGGGAACTTATTAGTACCAATGTTAACAGAAACTAGCAACGCACCTCACTAGTGGGTCTGAAATTTCATGTCGAACTGAACAGGTGAATACTTCTATGCCACCACCGCTAGCTCTTAACAGAGAATTGGGATTATCACCTCATGGTAGTCGTAGTTACAGAAACACTGTAACAAGAACAGCCAAAGTAGATCATCAATAATATTATTCTGCAGGTAATTAACCTTTTGTTTTAACCTTAATTTGGAAGTTAATTATTAGGTTAGATGCTATCCATCAAACTGAGGTTTGTTTTAATGGGAAGACAGAATTATAAAGCAATTTAAAAGATCAGTTAAGGATCTGAAAGCTACATCCCATAAAGATTTAAAACAGAACTAAAATGAAGACATCAAGTAGTCAATATCATCTCTCTTCCCTTATCCTCACCAGATCTTGTAAATGCTTTCTTAAAAACATAACATGTATTTCATCTTTCTACCCTAGTGTATGACATAAGCTATTCTTCAAATACCCTATATTCTTCTCTTCAATGCATTTTTCCTATGCTAAGCATTCACACATCTCCCAGAGGAAAATGCTGGGTTCCCCTTCTTAAATCCTTTAAGATTTAAAATACAACATCACATCTCAGGGCCAAGGAGGTTTCCAGCTTAAGAAACCTTTAATGTGTGCTGTTTGCTAATCAGTGTGTTACAAAACACTATTAAACAACACTATCACAGGTTGTAAAGCTGGAGGTCTAGAGCTCTGCTCAGATACTGATATGTGGTTGTTAAAAGGCAAAGCTGTCACTTCATCCAGCAACAGATTAAAATATTATTTTTGTGCTATCAACAAGAACATGTCACTGGTAAAATCAGATTAAATATGAAATTACATTTGCAAAACCTATTAAATTCTTTAAGCAAAGCTGAAGTATGTGATTTTCTAAACAATAAAATAGTAGTAATTCAGACTTTTAAGAAAGAACTAACTTTGATAGCTATGGCTGCCTTTTGATGCTGCTTAAATAACATTCCTGTAAATCTCTATTGGATGCCTGTAAACAGCAGCAATACCTTAAGCTATAATTCTCAGACAGATGCAAACTCAAGTAAAAGACACAGCACCTTGCTATTAACAATTACAGAAATATGTAGCACCTCACATTTATGTCCTTTTTCCTTACATATTGTAGCTAATTTATAAAGTGAATTACTTTGGAATGAAATCTTTGCATTAGACAGGGGCTGGGGAATTGTCATTTCACAGAATCATCTGTAGACTTTCAATTGTACTGAATACTCTTTGGTGTCAGTTTCCTGTTGCAACATGAAGAATTTTAGCAAATAAATTAAACAAATTCTTACTCAAATACAGCCACTATCCAAATGCTTTTTAAAGTTTAATTAATTTACTTCTTTCCCCAAATAAAAATAAATTATCTTTCACCTAGTTGATATCCACTCCCTTTCATCAAAACCTTGCTTCAAGAAGAAGGTCCCCAAGAGAGCTGGTTAGCAATAATGAAATGAAGCAAGCAGACGTACCTTTGCTGTGTCATTAACTATTTGACACCTACCCTCTTCTGTCATTTTTCCCCCATTCCTCAGGATATAAGGATACAAATCTAATAGAGAGTGTCCAAAGGAGGTCACAATGATAGTGAAGGGCCTTGAGGGGAAGCCATGTGAGGAGTGGCTGAAGTAACTTGGTCTGTTCGGTCTGAAGAGGAGACTGAGGGGAGACCTCACTGCAGTTACAACTTCCTCGTGAGGGGAAGAGGAGGGGCAGGCACTGGTATTTTCATGGTGGTGACCAGCGACAGGAGCCGAGGGAATGGCCTGAAGTTGTTCCAGGGGAAGTTCCCACAGGGGGTGACTGAACCCTGGAACAGGCTCTCCAGAGAAGTGGTTACAGCACCAAGCCTGACAGAAATCAAGAAATGTTTGGACAATGCTCTCAGGTGCATGGTGTGATTCTTGGGGTGTCCTGTGCAGGGTCAGGACTTGGACTTCACTGATTCTTGTAGTTGTCTTCCAACTCAGGGTATTCACTCATTCTATGATTCTATGAAAATAAAGGACATTTTTAAATATGAATTTTTAATAGATATTATTTAATTAGGAATTATTTCATATGAATCCATGAATAGACTCAGCCAAGACAAAAAAGCTGCTGTTCATCATGCAGCTCAACAAATGTCTATTATTACTTTTAAACCAATCCTAAGAATTCATAGAATTTGTAGAATTCATAGAAAGTTATAGACTGCTATGAGTTTCCCCTCAGTCTCCTCTTTTCTGAGCTGAACAAACCGAGTAATCTCGTCCAGTCCTCATGTTTTCCCTTCCCTTTTCAATCTCTGCAACCCTCCTTTGGACACTTTCTAATAACTTTATACCTCTCTTGTAGTGCTCAAAACTGCACACAGGACATAAGGAGAGGCTACACAAGAACAGAGTAAAGCAGGACAATCTCTTCCTTTGATCAGCTTTTTAGTTTGTTGCAGAAAGACTCGTGTCATTGCATTTACAACAGGGGTAGGAGGTAGAGCTGGGAGGAGGGAGTGGGGCGGGGGAGATGTTTTTAAGGGCTTATTTTATTTCTCATTATCCTTCTCTGATTCTGTTAGAGTAATAAATTCACTTGCACATCTTTAAGTTTGAGCCTGTTTTGCCTGTGACGGTATTTGATGAGTGAACTCTCCCAGTCCTTATCTCAACCCATGAACCCTTTGTTAAATTTTCGCCCCTCTGTCCAGCTGCAGGGGGAGTGAGCAAGCAGCTTTCTCTGGTGCCTGGCATCCAGCCAGGGTCAACCAATGACAAATTGTCTCTAAGAGCTAAGTATTTTCCCAGAGCTAAGTATTTCTATCATGATGAAAATAAATAAATATTGAAGACTTTAAAAAAAAAATCCACATAGGGGAACTTGTGCACTTCTTCCTGCAGATGTACTAAATCTTCGCGGTACTGTTCTCTGAATAATAGAAAATTGACTGAAACAAACAAAAAAAGTAGAACTGTTATTATACTGAACTGAATTTTTCAAGTTATTCAGAAAAAAGATTGAGTCAAGAATGATCACAGCTGCAGTAGGATGACTGTACCTCTGCAAACAGTATTTAAGCTTTTACTTTCAATGTCTGATAAGAATGTCAACAACATAATAACACTCTTCAGCAAAAAATGTAATTCATTTTCAAAATATGATGTCTCAACATGCAGTCATTGGAATTTTCATGTGAAAGTTTTAGCTTATGCAAAATATCTTGAGAGATTTTGCACAAAAATATTGTTCATAAAAGTAAAAAAAACCAGTCAAAAGTCATAACACTAGACTGTGTTATGAAATCTAACTTTTAAAAAATAATTTGTATTGCTAATCCTTAGAGTTTAAATACTGAGGTTTAAAAAATGCATTTTCCATTCTGCGTTCTCTTTTATTCATTTTGAACACTCATATGACATTGTCTTTTAAAAAACATACAAACAAACAAAAATAGAACGAGAATAGAAAAAAGAATTACTTGCATTTTGTTTTCAATATAACTTTCCAAATGTAATTGGAATTTTTTGTTGTTATTCAATTAGGTGTTTTACTAGTGGAATTTACAGATTTTTTTTCCTGGAGGTGGAAATGTAAAAGGTTCTTATTAATAAGATAATGGGTTTGGGTTTTATTTTTTTTTAAATGCCTCATTTTCTTCACATATACCTTGGAGGAAGTTAAGAAACCCTGCTTTTCCTTCATCCAAGACATATGAATGTACTTTGAATGGAAATGATGTATTTTTCATTTGAACTGAAGATTTCTTTTTTATTTTTTCTTTCATTTAAAACAAAAGATAAGTGAGTTTTGAGAGTCATGAAAAAATTCTATGGAAAAAATGCTACTGTATAGAGGAAATATTTTTTTACTTTTGACTGACATACTGAATAGTAAATGGCTTTTCTGAAAATAGCTTTCTTCAGTCACAGGTTCTAATGTGAAAACAAAGCATTATGACAAAAATTTTCAATCTCAAATTTGGTTCTGAAGGAATCCCATCACTTCACATCCTGCAAATAAATTTGTTTGTCAAAGGATAAAGACTTCTTTTTCTTGATCATGTGTTCAGATGTTTGAGATATCTCAATTAAAAAGTGAGCTGGCTAACCTGCTGAAGTAAATTAATGTCACCAGAATTTCCTCTCTTCCATTCATAAGTATCTGCTGTATAAGAACTGCTCCACTGGTATAGAAAACTCAAGAAATCTTGGAAAAATTGCTCATGAAACAA
This sequence comes from Atrichornis clamosus, assembly GCA_013400975.1. Classification (NCBI taxonomy): domain Eukaryota; kingdom Metazoa; phylum Chordata; class Aves; order Passeriformes; family Menuridae; genus Atrichornis; species Atrichornis clamosus. The sequence goes on along the minus strand of WBMZ01002196.1, from coordinate 61,143 downwards.
TTCTGTACAGAAATTATAAGGTAGCAGTCAGGTTTAAGACAGAGAAGGCATGACAGGTCCTGCATTCCAAATCTTGCTGACTCTGAAGTAACTATCTTGAGTGCTTATCTAAATTGAGTCTTTATGATTATTATTACTAGTATTAATTTATAAAGAAGAAAAATTTTAGTTATATAAGATTATAAATTTGTTTGCATTTGCTAGTTCCGAAATTTCACCTCTCAAAATTCTACTGCTCAGATGCTCCTACTGCATTTAAGCATCATGTGATCTGTATCATATAATAAAATAATGAAATAATTTCTCTTATGTACAGAATATATGTTATAGAGGACTTTACCATTGCCCTCATGCAGTTTGCCACAGTGACACCAGCTGCTATTAGCTTTGTACGGCACGGTCTCAAGTGAAACAAAGGATGCATTTAGTGACTAATTTGACTAATACAATCCTTTGTGGGACAGAAATGCTATTTTGAAAAAAACCCAGCTAACATAATATTTTCTTTCTTTATTTGTTTTGATGACTTAGACAGAAAAAATCAAAGCAAGGTCCTTCCTATTTTGATTTGAAAAGGGAAATAAGAACACTGTTTACAGGCTTATATTTTCAGTTATAAAACAAAGACACAGTATGAGATTTTACTAATGCATTGCTAAATTAAGAGCAATGTTTGTTTTCTGTATGAATGCTTTGATGAAATCTAACATATTACAATTACTCTATTTTTTTTTCTGAGAAATCATAATCTTGCAACAATAAAAACCATAAAAGTACTTTCTACTTGTAAGGAGTAATAACAGTGTAAATATTTCTGTGTTTATTATATCAATGATTATAGGATACCAGCAAGATTTGACTATAGGGTTCATGTAGGACTTTAGACTGCAGGACTCATAACAAGTTAATTAGAACTCTCTAGCGGTCTTTTTCATATAAGTCACATTTTCATGTCTGATTTATGGGTAGCAAGTTTAAGAAGAAACTTCGGTAGGTTTCATGTGGGAGTCCAGAGATTAGTAGTACATGGTCACATCCAGTAGTCATTTTCATTACCAGATAAATTCAATACTGTAAGATATTTAAAAGTTTCTGGACTATTTAGTATGGATGCAATTTTCTTCTCTCCAGTGTAGATGTCTAACACCATTTAAATATTTTAGGATATCAAGAATCAGAAGGATCTTCCAGAATTGCATTAATCATCCATAGCTCATGCACCTTGCCTACAATCTGAAATACCCTGATACTCATAAAACTTGTACTAAGCTACATTTTGGTGAACTGAACTGCATCCTAAATGACACCATAAAAAAGCCAAACATGCATGAGGTGGCAAAAAAAAAAAAAATCACTCTTTAAGTGACTCAAAACCATTATTTATTTTAGAAAGGTTTGTCAAAAAGGAATTCTTACTTTTTTACTGACAAAATTTATTACATTATGAATTCTTTCTCTACCCTTTTCCATTATGCTGCCAAAATTAAGTGCAAAATTAAGTTTTTGTTGGCTGGAGGGGCATATTGGAATGGAACTATTGTACCTCTATTGCAGTAATGACATAGGCAAAATAGAGAGGAGAAAGTCACAGGATAAAACAATGAGTCAGAAGCTTATAAATCATGAGAGAGGCCATTTCTGGTGAATATTATAGTTAAACGCATTGCTTGTATACTCTAATACGACAAAATGTATCATCTGTTAGTAGTAAAACTTCCCCTACAAATTTTCATAATCTTGATTCAATTTCCTGAAAATCACCTGAAAATTTTCCTTCACAGTGATGTCATATGGAAATACACAGTTATATGGGATATTATTTCTATGTGACTCTGGCATCTGAATACACAACCTAAAATCTTTTTTATTTGCAGTCTTCAAAGAAAGAAAATATTCCTTGTAGAACAACTTACAGTGGGTTAAGGTTGGCATTTTTTCCTTTGATAATTAAAGAAAACAGAAAGGATAAAGAAGAACATCTGTTTCAAGTTTTTACTTAAGCTTAGCAGACTCTAAAACATGCTTTTCTAAAACTAACTACTTTGTCCCTAGCCAAATATGTTACATTTTCTAATCCATGAGCAAATCTCAGCTATCCTAGAAAGAAATTTTATTTTTATTTTTTCAACATGAGATGTCCCTTATCTCTGAGAAAAGACTATGATCTGTTATTAACTCAATCTTACAAGCTTGCTCCATTCACCTTTTTCATTGAACTTGAGCTTTAAAAAAAAAAAAGGAAGAAAGTCTTTATCAGATATTGAAAGATATTATTGAATATTTTGTAACTTTCAGTTATTCTCTGAGAACGCATCAATCGTCACCCCTCAGCCACATTTTACTTATATTTGGCATTCAAACTCCTGCTTTTGCCAGTTATTTTGGCTTCATGTACTTGCCACATTTTACTTATATTTGGCATTCAAACTCCTGCTTTTGCCAGTTATTTTGGCTTCATGTACTTGCCACATTTTACTTATATTTGGCATTCAAACTCCTGCTTTTGCCAGTTATTTTGGCTTCATGTACTTGCCACATTTTACTTATATTTGGCATTCAAACTCCTGCTTTTGCCAGTTATTTTGCCTTCATGTACTTCTCAGTAGACAATAAAGAATAATCAATTATCTGTTTTATCCACCACCTTCGCATCTTATCTATTTTGAACAAATATTTCAGACAAAAATCTAAACAAAGCAAAAACTGACCAAATTTCCATCTTCTAAGATAGATTTTTCTAGAATCCTAGAATCATTTAGGCTGCAAAAGACCTTTAAGATCAATGAGTCAGCTGTAAATCTAACACTTCCAAGTCCACCACTAAAAAATATTCCTGAGTGCCGCATGTGCATGTTCTTTAAATACTTCCAGGGATGGTAATTCAACCACTCCCTGGGCAGACAAACACAATGCTCAATAACCTTTCGGTTTTAAGAAATTCAGGTTTCTCTAATAGCATAAGGGTGAACAGAAATCAACACGGATTTTTTTCTTTTTCTATTCATTGTATGATCTTGCAGTGACTATTCCCAGGCCAGTTTAACACACTGAAATTTTCATATCTGACACCATAAAGGACAAAATGACTGTCAAGGAAGTGCTTTAAGATTTTGAGGAAAAGATGCATTTTTTATGACAGCATAGTTTCTTCCAGAAGTATTTCTTCAGAATACCTAAGTTTTCTGCTACGCTATAGTTTATGTGACCCACCAGTTTGGGTTTCAGACACTTGATGGCTAGAAAAGTCAAGGGAAAACACAAGAATGATGTATGCATAGGATTTTTTCCTTTTTATTTTTATAGCCTTGTGTTCTATATGGGTAAGGCTTATAGGGAAAATAGTGAATACCTTATAAATCAAAAATTTTGTATAACCAAAACAACTAGGCAGGAACAAAAGGTAGAGGATTAGGAAAATGGTGCATCGAATAAAAGGAATTAAAGGTACTGCAGCAGTAGACCATGGCTGGCCACTCTTAGAGACGCAATAAATAAGTAACAGCTTTTATTAATCTTTTCCTCATACACAGGATGCCCAGGTCCTTTTCCGTTAGGCTCCTTTCCAGCTGGAAAACCCTGAGTATATTCATGTTCCTGTGGTTGCTGATCTCCAGGCATATGACTTTATATTTCTCGTTATTGAACACCTTAATATTCCAACTAACCTGTTTCTCCAGCCTGTCCCGGCTCCGCCGAATGGTGACACACCCACTGAGTGTATCAGCCTCTCCTCCCAGCTTTCTATCCTGTACCAGTTGCCGAGGGTGCACTCTGAGCCACCACCTAGGTCAGTAACAAAGTTTCAAGAAATTGTCCTCAATAACCACCTGGTGGTTACCTGACTACTGGCCAGCCTTCAACAGGATCACCTGACACTTGTTACAAGCCTTTACACTTGTTACAAGCCTTTACACTCGTCAGTTCATCCTGTTTCTCAGTTCATTTTACTATCCCAAATTTTGTCTGTCCCTGCAGATTCTATGGGAAAATTGTCAATTGTTTCAGCACAGCTTACCCTTTGTGGTCATTGCTCCCAGATATCTAATTAAGCTGGGAAAAAATATTTCCACAAAACCAAATTGACTTTGAAAAGGTGAGTGTTCACTTACCACTAAACAGCTTCCAAAACACAGGGAAATCAGAAGACTGTACATTTTAAGGATGAAGTATATTGGGATATTCATTCAGTATTGTCTTTTGAATTTATTTAAAATTAAAACAATTCTTCTTTCTTTATTCCTACTCCAAATTTTATTTTCATCTAAAACTTCACAAGAAGTCTAGGAAATGGAGGTTTTTACATACAGGAAGAGCATTTCAACCCCAAATGTAATTGCTTGAGAAAGTGTAGCTGCCTGAAAATAGAAATGGGGAGTGGAATATTATTACCTATTACAGTTACTGCTGAGATAATATAAAAGCTAATGAATAAGTGCATACCAGAAGGAAAAAATGGAAATTGGAACTTGTAACTGTACAATATGGAGTACACATCACATTGAGAGGCTTGTTTCAAGGATATTTGTTTCAAGGAATTTATTCTTGCAAAGACTCTGCAATTATAACTATGATTCTGCACCAAGAACAAAGGAATAATTTCAATTTTTGTGTGTAATTATGATTTCATTTCTAGGCCATAGACATCCAAAGTCCAGGTATTGTTTCTGACATCTATCATTTTGTTGTGAATTTCAAATGAAAATAGATATAATCAGAAAACTGCAGCTCTTTCCCTCACTCTGATGTATCCTGCATCTCAGTGACTGAGCAAAAGTAAACTACATTCCAACAACTCTTAAAATGAAAGGAAACTGACTACAATTTCAAGGCCTTTACTGTTTTGAAGACAGAAACCCATGTATGTTGACCTAAAACTTTTCTTCCTTGAGCTTTAAGCAACCTTACTTCCAGTCCTCTTATTCTAGGTTTGTTTGGGGTTTTTTTGTGCTTGATTTCATTATCCACATTATTGAGTTCCTGCAAATATATTGCAAAAACTGTAAAGAGGCTTAAAATTGAAACTACTTACCTCACTACAAGCCCTAAGACATAACTTTCAGTCAAACGATAGAATGGACATTTTGAACTACAAATACAAATAAAGTTTCTAAACACTACCTAATATACTTATCCAATTAAAAATATACTTATCCAATAAAAAACAAAATAATACTCTGACAGCTGACTGCTATTCTGTACTGTTGACATTGGCTGACTAGATGACCTGAAAAAATCACATCTACCTGATTTTCTTAACTTCATGATAAAATGAAAAATTAAAAAATTATCTTTCGTACACTGTTTGAACATCAATATTGTTAAATAAAAATGAAATTCTTGGCAGAATACATTTGTCAAGTTCCAAGACTTTTTAATCTCACAGATAGACCCAGAAAACTTAAACAATAAAAAGAACATAAGCATTGAAAATTTCTAACAGCATTATTGACCAATACCTATACATACACTACAGAAAGTTCTTTACAAAACCAAAAGGACAAGTCTAGAAAATGTAATTTCATGACAATGATCTGTGTAATCTAGAAGTCAGCTTGTCTTCACTGCAAAAGTAAGAAAATCCAAGTTCAATTCCCAGAGGAAAAGAAAGAAAGAGTTCTGTAGTTTTTTTGTAGTTGTAGCTCTTGTGTTCTCTTTCCTGACTGATCCTTGATAAAATTTAGAGTGAAGGGAACAGAACCAAACTGTTTTCAGAAAAAACCCAAAGTTTTCTCAAAATCTACATATCAGAGAATGAATATAGTTCTTAAAAAAAACCTGGTAGATGCAAATTTTTAGTTTGTTTGAGATATTAGGATTTTTTACTTTCTGGTTGGCTTTACATAAAAATTATCAAATCCATTTCTCACTTTATAAGATGAAGATGTAACACACCATGAGAAGTGCAGCCTTTTGAGTATAATTTTTCAAACAGCAGCACATAAATGAGCAATCTTTCTGCTTGGTATCATCCAGCTTCCGCAAGTTTCAAATGCTTTTAACAGAGAAAGGACACCAATTTCATGTCATTCAAGACTTTAGCAATCAGATTTCCATGGACAACTCATGTTCTCTCAAGTGCCTAGCTACTTGGCTTACAGATAAGTTATCTTTTCAGTCTGTTATATCAGTCACAGCACTTTCAAGCCTTACTCATATGGTCACATATGACATTGGAAAAAAGTCCTTTCCCACCTAGTTCTGCAGAAGATAGATTAGAAAGGAAGCACCCCAAAACACCTCATTTTCTATCTGCATCAGGTAGTTTGAATGATTTAAGCATTTCCTGTCCTCTCAGTACATCCCAAGGAAGACTAGCATTAAAAATATCTTGCAGTGAACCATGTAATAAATGGCAGAGCACCAGGATGGAAGACGTGGTAAAATAGCTCTCCTATGTTGTTATAAAGACATTGCAATGACCCACGGTTGTGGTCTCCAAGCATGTTGTTTTGTACAATCTAGCCCCCAAGTACAATGTCTTTGGCCATGATGTCAGCCTAAACTGAAACACCACAGGAATTTTAATAGCTTCTCATAAGCTGAACTAAACAAGACCTCTCTAAACAACAAAGTGAAAAAATAAGCAGAAAATCATTACAGCATCTGCAATGTAATAGCAGATATTTTAAAATTAGAGACTGCAATCAAATTAATGTTCCTATAAACAAGAGTTTAAAGTGGTATTTAATATAATTAAGATAAATAGAGGGGTGGAAACAACAGCCATTTTTTAATAAAAGCTATTTATTAAGCTGCTGGAGGAAAATATGTGCTCTAAGTCACTCTCACATGTTCTCAACTGCCTCCTGCCTGACTGCACACCGCCAGCTGCTGTACTATTTTTCCATTCTGAGCAGGGCAAAAGACACACAAACATAGAGTCTTTCATTCCAGCGTTCACTTCATGCTACATAATGCTATTTAACGGACAGAAGGGACGGTAGCAATTCAACTGTTCCTGTGACATTGTGGTACTTTAGCTATTTTTGTTGTCCTCAAGAGACAAAATGCTATTATTAATAGAATCATTTATGTTAGAGAAGACCCTGAGTATCCAACTGTTAACCTAACTGTCCCAAGTTCACCACTAGACTATGTTTCCCAGAACCACATTTATATATTTTTTAAATACCTCCAGGTATTTAAAACCACTTCCCTGGGTGTCTTGTTCCAATGCCTGACCAGTCTTTCAGTGAGGAAATTTTTCCTGATATCCAACCTTAACTTCCGCAGATGAAACTTAAGGCCATTTCCTCTTGTCCTAAAATTTTTTTCTTGGGAAAAAAGACCAACACCCACTTTGCTACAAGTTCCTTTCAGGTAGCTGTAAAGAGGAATAAAAGATATCCCTGTAGGCTCCTTTTCCCCACGCTTAACACTCCCAGGTCCTTCAATCACTCCTCATAAGACTCGTGCTCCAGACCCTTCACTACTTTTGTTGTTCTGTGTATCAACTCTGCATGATTTACACTCTCCAAATAAGACTTTTATATAAATGTGAAGCATCTTCCAACGACAGTACGAGTTTTTTCTACTACTGTGAGATGCCAACAATTTTCACAGTCATTGTTCTTTTTCTTTCTCTTTCTTTCTTTCTTTTTCTCATTCTTTCTTTCTCCCTCTTTCTTTCTTTCTTTCTTCTTTTCTTCCTTGTCTTCCTTAGCCCAAAATCCTTATATGAAAACAGACAACAGGTACTGCAGCACTGCCTTTTATAAAAAACTAATCACGTGGAGTTATTTTTCTCCTTGGTAAAAATACATTTTGTACTTTAATTTAAACATTTCTCATGCATAAAAAACCACATAGTCTCTCAGGAGGTCTTTGCAATTGGTTTGACCTTGCTTGATTTCACACAACAAAGTATTTTTTTAGATTTTGGGATGACCTTCACCCAACACTCTGTCATGTCAGAGAATTTTATCAAAGCATCTTTATAAGTAATGACATGGACAAACAAATGCCTGGCTTACAAGGCACCGACTGGTAGTCATGGCTTTGATGTATCTACCAACATTCATACATGAAGATATTTTGTGATTGTTGCACTATGTAATGTGGTAAATTTTGTTTCTTTGAAAATGGATTATACTAGAGATACTTTTTTAATATCTGATACAGTCAATAATGTTTTTATTAAACATGTGTGTCTTCTGGAAGGAGAAGACCTGGTTACCCATCATACGGAGAAGGCTAAGAAACTCAAAGGATTTTTTGACCTTGGTCTTCACCCACAAGTGCTCCAGTGACATTGCTCAAGTCACAGAGGGCAAAAGCAGTGATAGGGAGGTTGAAGAACTGCCTGCTGTAGGAGACAATCAGGTTTGAGAATATCCAAGGAACTTGAAGATCCACAAGTCCATGATGAGATGCATTAGTGAGTCCTGAGGAAACTGGCAGAAGAAGTGACTAAACTATTCACCCTATTTGAGACAGCATGGCATCCTGGGGAAGTTCCCACCAACTAGCAAATGGGAGATAAAGCCATTTTTAAAACGGAAATAAGGAAAATTTGGGGAACTAAAGGCCAGTCTGTCTCTACTCTGTACCTGCCAAGATCATGAAACACCTAGAAACTATGCTAAGACCCACAGAAAATAACAAGATGGTTGGTCACAGCCAGCATAGCTTCTCTAAGGACAAATCCTGAACGTTAATTTCGGTGACCTTCTATGATGGGGTTACAGAATGGTGGATAAGGAAGGAGAAACTGATATCATCTACCTGGTATGGTGCAAAGCATTTCACACTGTCCTGCACAACATCCTAAACTGGAAAGGCCTGGTTTTGGTGGATGGACCACTAGATGGATAAGGAATTGTCTGGAGTCTCTCAAAGTGTCATGGTCAAAGGCCTGATGCCCAAAGGAAAAGCAGCAATGACTGGCATTCCTCATGGTTCCATACTTGGACAGGTGTTGTTTAACAGCTTTGTCATCAACATGTGCAGTGGGATTGAGGCACCCTCAGCAAGTTTGCTGGTGGCACCAAGCACAGTTGTGCGATCGACACACTGGAGGGAAGGGATGCCATCCAGAAGGACCTGAACAGGAGTGAGAGGTGGATTCGTGCAAACCTGAAGCAGGCCAAGTGCAAGTTCCTATATATGGGTCAGGGCACTCCCAAACATAAATATAGGCTGAGCAGAGAATGGAATAACAATGCTAAGGAGAAGAACTTGAGGGTGTTGGTGGATGAAAAACTGGTCACAAAATCACAGTGTACCCTGGGATGCATGAAAAGAAGAGTGGCCAGCAGGTCAAGGTAGGTGATTCTGCCCCTCCATTCCATTAGCATGAAACTTATGTACATAAATCTCTGGGATCCAAGGAGATGCATCTGAGAGTACTGAGGGAAGTGGCTGATGTAATTGCCAAGCCACGCTCTATGACATTTGAAAAGTCATGGCAGCCAGGTGAAGTCACAGGTGACTGGAAAAGGGGAAACATTGTTTCCACCTTTAAAAAAGATAGGAAGTAGGACCCTGGGAACTACTGACCAGTCAGCCTCACCTCCCCCACAACAACCTCCTCTAAATTGAAGAGAGATGTATTTGATGGGTGGACTGCTAGATAGTTGGTCACATCCAGAGTGCAATGTTGAATGGCTCAGAGTCCCAATGGACATCACTGACAAGTGGTGTCCTGCAGGGCTCTTTATTGGGATCAGTGTTATTTAAAGTTCATTAATGACAGAGATGAAGGGATTGAATGCACCCTCAGCAAGTTTGCAGATGCCACCAAGCTGAGTGGTGCTGTTGACACTCCTGAAGGACAGGATGCCATCCAGAGGGACCTGGACAAGCTCAAGAAGTGGGCACATGGGAATCTCATGAGGTTTAACAAGAGCAAGTTCAAGGTGCTGCCCCTGGGTCGGGGCAACCCCCGGTACCAACACAGGCTGGGGATGAACAGCTGGAGAGCAGCCCTGTGAGAAGGACTTGGGGTGCTGGGGGGTGAGAGGCTGGACATGACCCAGCCATGTGCACCCACAGCCCAGAGAGCCAAACGTGTCCTGGGCTGCATCCAGAGCAGCGTGGCCAGCAGGGAGAGGGAGGGGATTCTGCCCCTCTCCTCTGCTCTGGTGAGACCCACCTGGAACACTGCATTCAGCTCTGGGGTCCCCAGCACAAGAGTGAGTCCAGAGGAGGACCACCAAGTTGCTCAGAGAAATGGAGCACATCTCCTGTGAGGAAAGGCTAAGAGAATTGGGTTTGTTCAGCCTGGAAAAGAGACGGTTTAGAGATGACCTAATTCTGGCCTTCCAGTACCTGAGGGGGGCCTTCAAGAGAGATGGAGAGAGACTATTTACAAGGGCATATAGCGGCAGGACAATGGGGAATGGCTTCAAATTAAAAGACAGTAGGTTTAGATTAGATATTGGGAAAAAGTCTTTACTGTGAGGGTGGTGAGGCACTGGAGCAGGTTGCCAAGAGAAGTTGTAAATATCCCATCACTGGAAATGTTCAGGGCTGGGTTGGATGGGGTTCTGAGCAATGTGATCTAGTGAAAGGCATCCCTGCCTATGGCAGGAGGCTTGGAATTAGATGATCTTTAAGGTCTTTTTCAACACAAAACACTATGATCCCATGATGATTCAATGATTCATTTCATTACTATTTTTCCCATAGAATCAAAGCATTTTTTTTCCCATATTTTCAGTTCCGACAACTGACCACAGTCTCAGTACTTCTGATTTATTCAGCAGTCAACAAAATTTCAATTTCTATTCTCTGAAATGTGAAATTACAATTGACTTGATTTTTTTACTGGTTTAACAAGTGAAATAAAATGAAATAAAATAGCAGAAAATAAAAACTTTGCATTTTTCTCTGCAAAGCTGAAGGCTTATGAAGCCTTTTCAGATTGTTTACATTTATTCTCCTACTTATGTCTGACATCTGACCAGGCGACATGACATAATCAATGAAATTTTATATGTGATTTTCTTCGAGGATTTTGGGGGTTCTATTCTGGAGTTGAAAGCCAAATTTGAGTATGTGATCTTTAGTAGCCACACGGCAGTGGAATAATCCTAAAAGAAATTTTTTTTCCCCTCTTGGATGCCTCAGAGGCACTTTCACCATATGTCCCTTGCAAATGCATGATCATCAGCTGACTGTGTATAGGCACATCTGAATTGCATTATTTTAAATTTATAGGCACAGAATTGTAAATTGAATCATTAAAGAGTTTAAAATATGCAGGTTTCCCTTAATATCTTACATTACTTTGAGTTCAGTATTCAAAACCACAGATGAACCCACTTGTAATATATGGCTGATGTACTTGCCATGTATCCAATTCCATTTCAATATTCACCTCTAACCTTTCCAAAAGGAGTGAAAAATAGTTGTATATACAGGTTCAATTTGCATGTATTTTATCGAAATTTTACAGTTCTGAGAATATGTAGCAAAGCCTCTCCTCAGACATTTGTAACACTGTATGCCATGTCAGTCTCCTTTCCATACTCTTTCATAGAAAATAGCTTAAGACTTCTACTACTTAAATAGCTCCACCAGTGCAGAAACTTTCCTAGAATGTTCTCATCTGTCTCATCTGATGACTAGCAAATCCTAGACATTTGAAATGAAATTTCTTTTGGCAAAGATAAACTTACAAATCAATACAATGCAAAAACATCCCCAAATCCCACTGTTAAGTCCTACAGATCAACAGTAGGAATGAAAAGGATTAAAACACCAGGAAGTTAATCTGTTGTAGTGTATACCAGTGTTTCTGGTTTTTACATTTTCTCATATGAAGTATAAAACCAATTTTCATATCAAACACAAAACAAGGGAGAGAAGGAAAGCTGAGGAATCATGATTTTGTTGTCCTAAAAACAATACACATGTACACCTACACAATATTTATTCCTTTCAGAGAATTTCTTTGTCAATTTACAGTGAAAGAAATGTGTGTGGAGTTCCATCACATTTAAGAAACAACTACTGTCAGTGACAGCAGACAACTGACAGCATGTAACATCCAGATGTTTGAACAAGTGACTTGACAGAAGACATGAAGTTATATAAGTATATATAGAGTATGTCAGTGTCTACCAGATATATTACAATGATAAATACTTCCAACCTTATGCTGTCTGATTAGAAGTTTTGCTCTAAAATCTTTGTGTATAAACAGTCAAAAATATATAATATACATAAGTAATACAAATGTATTTGCAATATAAAGATATTATATATATAAAACTACTCATTCTACCCATGCTTGCATTATGACATAATCACAACCTTATTAAGCAAGTTAGAGACTTTTCCATCCATATACCAGACTCTTTGTCTAGCTTTACATCTGAATTTGAAAACTGTAAATCTGTAGCTTAGCTACTCACCAAAGTAATCATACAAAAAATGATATTTAGAGACTGATATCACAGTGTGGTCAATAAGAATTTCTAGCTATCAGATAAATCTTAGCATTTCCATGTCAATTTTTTTGGACCTTAGGTTTTGTATCATAATAAAACTCAACTGCAGAAAAAAAACCCACAAGCAAACAAACAAACAAAAAGCTTCCCATTAAACCAAATGAACAAATGAACCAACCAAAAGACCCCAAAGAAATCTCTCCAAAAAACCTGCTTGTAAGCATTAGTGCTTTGGTGCTTGCATATCTCATTTTCTAAGTTCTACTTTGAATCATTTAAAAAACAAAATACTAATGTAGACCTCTGTGTACATCCATATATTTTAAAGTGGTGCACATATTTCCAAATTCTCAAGGTTGTACTCGAGAATTATACCAGAAAAGTGCACAGCCTGAAAGGTCTTTTTCAGAGGAAATATTTGTATCCATCTCAGATGATATATCCAGTTTGAAAAACACTTAATTAGTGATTATCAGGCTGTAGAGCACTTAGATTTTTAATTTCATTTAGGGTAAAAATATCTCAGGTAGCGGCAATTTTAATTAAATATTGTGATTTATAGACTATATTAAGCATCTAAATACAGTAATTCTGTGGCAGTGACCTGCTGAGAAAAGTACTTTGATACAATAAATCTGTAACTGTGGGGTATGAAAGTCCAATGGCTTCAAGTTCTTTTGAAATTTAAATTGTCTGTGAATAACACCACAGAATGCTATGAGAAATAGTTTCCAGTTACAGAGAGCAATTATGACTGCAAGTCCAAGGAAAACTTATTTGAGTTATATCTGTTGAAAGACTAATCTGAACCATTATGCAAGGAAAACACTTTTGAACTATGTGATTTTAACATTGAGGGAAAGTAAGAGAAACCATGGTGGGCTACTATATTGTGTCTAAAGCAGGATAGAATTAATCTACTTTAGCAGATCATTCATTATTTGTTTGATTTCTTTTTTATCCTCTCAGTACTGTAGAAGGCCTGCAGTAACCTATCAAATCATAACTATAACATGTACCAGAATTTATAAGTAACTGTGTATTTTATCTGATTACTTGGTATGGGTTTCATTTATAACATGCTATAGTTTCATTAGATTTGGAATGGCCAGAGCTCACCTTTATAAAGGGAAACTGGTTTAGTGCTATTTATTTCTTCATGGTGGTTTACTTTCTTTTTTTTTTTTAGTGGTTTTCACAGACCATCTGTGCCTCTATGCCTCTTAAAGAGTCCCTTAGCATCTTGTGTGATTTCTGAACATTTCTACTTTAACCTTCAGCCTTCTAGTAATATTTTCAGGTCATTTAGCTCAAATCAGGGACATTTAGGTTTCAAAACCAATTTACTGAATATCAATTGCAAAACTACGTCACTAAATATATTTCCTCTAGTTATGAGTTTTTACATGAAGTTTTCATGTAGCTTGTATCACACAACTTTCTGAATAGACCCAATGCCTACCAAAGTAGGCACACATGCAGATTAACATGGTCACCCAGGGTTTAAGTACTAAAATTTCAAAGTGAGACCAAGTAGTAATTTTTTCTGTTGGTTTTTTTATGGGTGTGTTTTATCAGTTTTGTTAGCTTCTTTGTTTATTAGTTTCCTTGATTGATTTGAGTGGGAAATTAGTTTGTAGAAAGAGTTGTCTTTACTTCTTTTCTCACACTTAAAGTAGCTTATCTCATTGGGAGGCAAAGGAAAAAATATATAACTCCAGAGTTCTTCAACATACTTAGTACACATGGAAAAAAATAAAAAAAGTGTACTGTTAAGCTTTCCCCTTCATTCCCCACCTCATTGCCTTGTGGAAGAGCAAACGTAATATACTGAAAGATGTGCTTAAGATGTGAAAGATACACAGAATGTGCTTAATTACACTTCCTGGTAAGAAAATCTGAAAGCAAAATGTGTCTTTTTCCTTACATAGTTACAAGGATGTAGAGGATAGATCTATGCTAGAGCTCAAAGTTTACTTTTTAGCACTATAACAGCACGTCTTAATGAGCCTACCAACCATGTTTCTAGAGATGTTGTTTTTCTTAGCATCTCCTTGATACAAGACAGCAATATCAGTCAACTAACAAAAGCAGAAGTGCTGAAAACTTGCTCTGGTCTTTACAGGATGCGTCTCTTAGAATTAATTCTATTGTAATAATAACTGAAATCTCATCCTTAAATATTTGTCTTGAAATTTTACTAATAAAATATCACCTCTCTCCAATAAATACATTTGATCCTCAATTTTATTGGATTTTCTATAGCATCCTTTTCCTGAAAAGTCTTATTTCACAGAACCATAGAATAATTTAGATTGGAAAAGACCTCTAAGATCATTGAGTCCAGATTTGACCAATCACCACCATGCCACACTCGTTGTTTCTTGAACACCTCCAGGTCTGCTGACACCACCACCTTCCTGGGCAGCCTGTTCCAGTGCTTGACAATCCTTTCTACATCATACCTGAACTTCCCATGGTGTAGGGCGAGGCCATGTCCTCTTGCCCTCTCACTGGTTGCATGGAAGAAGAGGCTGACGCTCACTTGGCTACAACCTCCTTCCAGGTAGTTGTAGAGAGTGAGAAGGCCACCGCCGAGCTTCCTTTTCTGCAGGTTAAGCAACCCCAGTTCTCTCACAGGACTTACTCTGTAGAGGCTTACCCATTGTTGCCCTTCTCTGGACACGCTCCAGCATCGCAATGTCTCTGTTGTCATGAGTGGCCCAGAACTGGTCACAGAACTGGAGGTGTGGCCTCGAGGTGCATAACCTATGGCTATGAAAGCATGAAGTGGATTAATTAGGCATCTGTGAAGACTTGTCTTTCCCTTAGATGATACTGCTAGTATTCTTCACAGATATGATGGGAAGAAGCATTTCATAACTATTGTACAGGGCACTGTGTCATCAGCAAGAAAAACAACATTGTATATATTAGCAATATTGCAAAACTAAATAGAAAATGTTACTGTTATTTATTTAGCGGAGGTTCTGTAGCTTCTTTTTCTGAGTAACATTGAATTATGGCCCAAATTAAAGCTATTATGTCTTTGTAGTGTTGGCACAAAGAAAGATTTTTCTACTGTAAAACCCTGAAACATCTAACATTCTCCTGGGGAAAGTGTTATTTTCCTGTTACTGAGGTATCCAATAACATGATTGAGTGATAATATCAAGGTAATGAATTTATTTATGTATACTTTCCCCTCTAAAGATAAAAGAAAAATCAGTATATAGTGTTTTTTAGTTCTACTGTGACATCATACTAAAAATTGATTATTTTTGTGGTTAGATGGTGGCACTTCTCAGTTACTGTTTTTATGGCTGTAAAATGTTCCACTCCCTCAAAGAAGCCTGAAATAGAAAGAGGGAATAAAACTCACAGATATTAACTTGTCACAGCACATACTAGAAGTCTACAGCTACTGGGGATAGACACAGCTGTTCAGATCTGGGTAGAAAAACTATCAACAATTTTCCCAGAGTCATGCCCATGACAGAATGCGAGAGATAAGTTTTATGCATTGACCCAAACTAACCTTTAGGTCCACCCAACAGCTTCAACCCTGTCTCTGTATTGGGAAGATATGGGCATCTTCTCATTTTCTCCCACACTTGGATTTTTTCTGTCCCCAGGATCCATCTCAGGATCAACTGTAAAACTGGTAACACTCAGAATGTACCAGTTTTAATAAAGCTTCCAGCAAAGCTAATTTAACACCAATAGCCAAATGTGAAATATCTTAACAAAGCATAAGGCTGTATAATTGTTCATCTGTATTAAACTCCCTTCTGTTTGAAAAATCTAGAAGAGCAACATGACTTATCTCACTACAAAAAGCGTAGTGAAAAGGAGAACTACACTTAGATAACAATTCTGGAGGCAAAATATGTTTTTCAATTGGAGTTTATGTACACATAATTTTAAATATTATATGCATATATAATATATACCACATAATATATTACATAGTATATAGTATTCTATAATATTCACCCACAGACAGAAGAAGGTAATCACTTGGGAAGGTAGGGCAGAGAGAATAGAAAATTTTTGTTCTTGTGGCAGCAGGCAAGTCCTCTTCTGGCCTACTTCATGTTCCCAGGCACCCTTACAACAATAGGTATGAGGCTTTGGAACTTGAGGATAAGGTGCAGGATAATGTGTACAAAGGTACGTCTGGATTGGAGGAATTTACTAAGGTGAGTCAGTTTCCCACCTCACAATTGCAAACACCTCATTTAAGGAAATAAATAAGGGTAGTTGTCATCAGTAACTCTTTTCTCATGGGAAGAGAGGGCCCTCCCTATATGGTAACTCAACCCAACAAATAGGAAGATCGGTTACCTTGCTGGGACCAACATAAGAGACACTTCCCATCTGATTTGAAAAGTCATGGTGGTCAGGAGAAGCCCCTGATGGTTGGAAAAAGGCATGGAGTAGATTCTTATGGAAACAATGTCAAGGCACACACAAGACAAGGAGGTGATATGAGACAGTCATCATGGCTTTACAAAGGGAAAATCATGCCTGCCAACCTTGTGGCCTTCTATGATGGAGTCACTGAAGCAATCGATGAGGGAAGATCAATGGATGTCATCTACCCAGACTTCCGCAAGGCCTTTGACATGGTCCCACAAGACACCCTTATCTCCAAACTGCAGAAACATAGATTTGGAGGGTTGACCACTTGGAGTATGAGCTGGCTGGATGTACTTTTAGGGCTTTGGGGGCTAAGAAAGAAAGGAAAAAAGAAGAAGAAAGATAGCAACAAAAATGTTCACATTTCACAACGGTAAAAATAAACCTGCTCTGCTAGTTGGAAGGCACTTTACATAACCATCTTGTTTGGAGATGCATGCAAAGAAGTTTGATGTAAAGAGCAACAAAGCTGGGAAATGGTCTGGAGCACCAGTCTTATGAAGAACAAAAAAGACTAATCTCATTGCTACTGAACATGTACTCTATGTAAACAAAAATCTCCTTGAAATCAATCATTAATTGGTTTATTAGATAATTCTCTTCATTTGCTGGAGAAAGGTTCTCAGTCATCTCTGATGACCTAATCACTGTCTGTGACTACTATAAAATAACTACTTCAACTTCAAAGAAAGTAGAATTACAAAAAGATTTTAAAAGTCCCTGGAAAGGCATATCATTCAGCATGTTTATACAGCATGCAAAATCACCATTATATTGGGAGTGCTTTATAGCTTTACATAAGAATGGAATTGTGTCATAAGGAAATCATTTATTGTTAGCTAACGGCACAGATATACCCAAAATTTCTGTCAAGTTCTTTAAGTTTTTAGAATACAAAACATATAAAATGGAGTGTCATCTTTTGTCTAGGAACATAGTTGATCTTGTCTTGTGGTGATAATGATTTTATTCAAGACTTTGGGTCAGAAACAACTGCCAGTTCTGGTTCCTTCTTAGCAGATTTCTTTCTGAAAATCTCAGATTTTTAGCGATAAAAACATTATCATTTTCTTTTCAGAAGTGGCTATCACTTTAGACCATAAACTATTCTGCTACAGAAGGGCATCCTTCACAAAGAATGAGTCCTACCCATTTTAAGTCTCTGTGACTTCTTGAAGAATCCCTTAACTGCAGAAAGATAGAGGACAGCTTAGGCACTTGATAATCAGGAAAGGAGTCAGTCACTTTAAACAGGTTAAATTAATTGCACCTTTCAATTTCTTCAGATAAAACTGTTTGGATTAACTCTTCCTCAAACACAAAAAATCACGGAAAAAGAAATTCCATTAGTATTCTTATGACTATAATAGGTCATTGTAAGGATTTAAAGAGCACAGTTGCCTTTCTCAAGTACTGTTAAAACCTTGAGATAAGCACAGAAGGCAGAGACAGGATGGTGCTAACACCAGGTCTGGTGGAGGTGAGATCTGGTTCATACATCCCGGGCAATGCATCCCGGCAAAAATTCCCACTGTGGCAAACTGTGTAAAGAAAAAACTGCTCATAGGCAAATCACTGATCAAACAAAGATCACACCAGGTTATGGGACAGATGGCATCTGTGACTACCAACAACCACTAGAGGCCCCCTGAATATTCCTCCATGGACACCTGGAACTTGGACTGTAAATTAAGCCACAGTGATGAGAACTTGAGATAAGATAGAAGAGAAACTATTGTTCGGGTGTAATCTCAGGCCTAGGAGCAAGTTGACAAAGCTGGGGGAGAAGAACATATCATTGGTAATGGACACACAGAATCCAGAATTTACATGCCACAAGGAAAGTCAATTCATCAACTGTGTTGAAATCAACTCTGACTGGGTAAAAAGTATTTCTGGCAGGGGAAGATTACAAGCACTGACTCACAGACCACCACCCCAAGAAACTTACCAACTCAGAAGAAGAGAAAAACTGAGCATGTGGGCTAATTAGCATGAGAAGCGAGGGAATAATTTAATCAACAGAATGAGAGAACTGTGTAGCATTAATTCATTTGCTAAGATGTGATTTCACTTTAAATAGTGAAAAATTTTGAACAACCTGTGAACACCCACCACCAAGAAGCCCAGGGTGAAGAAAGACCAACAGCAAGCTGCTCAGGTGGTGACTATCTTCTGCTTGATCTCTTTCTCAATTCTCTCTCCTCTCTTTTCTATTTCTTTCTATTTCTCTTCATCACATTCATTGTTGAATAAAATCTTTACTTCTAACTTCAGCATATGGTCTCATTTGTATCTTAATTCCATAAGAGGCATTTCTCAGTAATCAGATCTTAACAGTTATATGTTTTATATTTAGCACATTAAAATTTTTGAGTATTCACTCCTGCTCCTTTTCTTAGCAATAATGTTAACACCACCGTAAATGCAAGGTCAAAACTTTTGTCTCCAGCAACTGAGTGAGCAAGTCAACTGTTTATGAATTAAAACAGCACGCTGGTTCTAACCGGCAATAATACTTAAAAAACTTATGTTACACAGACTTTCTATTTGTCCAGGAAGACCAGACTGTGCTTGTATGCAGGTGAATATAATCTCAAAGATAACAGAATTATGCAGAAAAACTTCTCTCACCTGTGCTTTTGACAAGAACAAATCTGAGTGTAGAAGGTTTCTAAATTCCTGTTGGACTTCTTTAAAAAATAATCAGAATCACTGTTGAAGAAGCATTAGATAAACTGTATCAGTTTCTACTTTAGTAGAAAAAACAAAAGAGGAAAGATGCACAGATGGTAAGTCATACTCAAAAAGACTTGTTACCTGCTTTTCACTGACAGATTTCAAATAAAAGGAGGTAAAAGGAAAACTCTAGGACATCATTATAATTATGAACTGAAATCTACAAGAACCAGAAAAACAGCAAAACAAAAAGTAAGTGAGGAGTTAGTTGTATGGAGTAAAGAAAATTAAATTTTAGCATTGCTTTAGGGACAAAAGCAATACTATGTCTTTTTGTAAGATTTCATTTGCTTTCCTAACAAAATATATATACCTGTGGTCTACTCTTGAGGTCTCAGTCACCACTTAACATGCCTGAGACACCTTTGTTTTTCTTTCTAGATAAAGAATAAGCATGAAAAAAGATAACATCCTATAACTTAGAAGTATGCAAAATTTAACTTTCATGTTGGCATGCTGCTGAGTGGCTTTTGTATAATGTGATTTTATCTAGGGGCCACCCAAAATATAAAATATTATGAGAAAAAGAGGGAAGAGTGGAAGAGCAGAAAAAAACCTGTGGAAGCAAAATGTGTTCCTGTTGGCTATGGAACCACTCTACAGAGAAAATTTCTAAGCCATCATTGGATCCTAACAGTTTATTCTGGAATAATTCTTCCTCTATACAGGATAGTTGCAGTGGAGTCTGACTGATGTGAAAAGAGGGAGGAGGACAAAAAAACCATCTCATTGTCTCACTTATAAAGCAGATATATATACACTTACTGATCTGTAAATAATAAAAGTGTATGGAAACCCATCTCCTGTTCGCCAGTTACTGCTTAGATTACCAGAAAAGTCGCTATGCTTTAAAATATTGTATTATTATGGGAAACAGACATTATAGTTAGAAACAAAACAAAAATGACATACCACAACTTGTCTTGTAATTTACAGATTTTTTTATTTTGTTTGCAATTTGGAGTCAAATGAGAAATTAATCAATGTCAGACAGAGGTAAATGTTTTCTGTATGTAATATACTTGCTCTCAGATGAGTTATTCTAATATTCACTTCTATGTATTAATCAATTATAATCAGAGAAAATGGCCTAGGAATTTTGTTAAATCCATTTCCACACACATTGACTTTTGGGCAGATCGTTATATTTAATTAAACTCCTTCCATCTCATATTGCTATTTAGAACAGATTCTACAATTCAGAACATATTAAAAGAAAATACTAGATTCAGGTGTGTACATCTTTCACAAGTCTCTGGTTGATAATCATACAAGATTGTTTTCATGGCAACATGTTAGATTTTTAATTAACATTACAAATGTGACTACTTGCTGACCTCCAAACCAGTCACCCATTTGATAACTTCTAATACAATTTAAATATGGACTAATATGCATGAAAAATGCAGGAGTTTATAATAAGACTTCATACTCTAAAAGGAAGCTCTGAAAAGAACATTTGTTTTCTGATTTAAAAATTGGTAGTAAGATTCTGTAATATCAGATCGTTTCTTGTTCTGAAATCATATGAATTTATTTTTATCTCAAATAATTTTGCACTGTAACTTCTTTTCCTCACGCTCTCGAGTCAGTGCATATGAAGATGCAAACACCTTTTGAGGTGAGGTTTGTCATTTTTGAAAAAGAAAGGGTTGATATAGGAGCAACTACATAAGAAATGTGATTACCAATTGATTGACTTGCCTATAAGCAAAAATGATGGTCCGAGTAAAGAAAGTAATAGAGTGAGGAGTTTCATAAGTCATGTTTTATATGTGCTGCAGACAAAGCCATCAGAATTAGTACTACTTGCTGTTTTGATCAGTAATGGAGTCATAGAAGGAAAAATGCCGCCGTCAGCACCTTGCGGTCACTGGGCCGGATAGGAGCAAGGGAACAAGCGCAAGGCGCCCAGCGGCCTTCTGAGAGACATCCTTCCAGGAGTCGCTCTCAGGGGGTTCATTTACCCCTCCGTGGGGCCTCGCACTCTCTGCGGGTTGGGAGCAGGCACGCGCAAACTCACACACCGACCGGCGGTAAATAACAGGCGGAGGCAAAGAGGATGGGAGGGGTTCTTCGGCAGGAGCACCGAGAGGGTTGAAGGGCTGACCAACCCTCGATGGATTCCTGGCACAGAGAGCCCGGTACAATGGCACGACACAGCATTTTAACCGGGGCGGAATCAGGGTGGGGAAAACTCCAGGGTCCAATAATCGGAGGGTCCTTGGGCGAAGGGAAAGTGGGGTGATTGGGGGAAGTCCAATGAGGGAGAGAGAGGGGAGAAGCAGGGAAACCGGGACCAATGGGGTGTCGAGGAGGAAAGGGGCTTTCCAGGGGTGGAACGGGACTAAAGGTAGGGACTTTCCAGGGGACTTTCCAGAACAAGGGAAGGGTAATTAGCATAGCCGACATTGGGGATACACAAGCAGGGGGAAGGGTACAATAACATGGAGGAACCTTGTCTTTAAACACAGAAAAAGAGAAAACCATTATGGGGCCAACCTTATCAGGGGCCTCAATCCCTGACTTTGCCCCACCAGAAAGTCCTAAGCCCCTTTGGGCCTTTTTCCTTCTCAGAGGTGGAGGTGTCCACATTAACCACCGCCACAGAAAAATACACATCTGTGAGGAAAATAAGATTTGAAAACCACACTACTTAAGAAATGGAACTCCTATAGTGTTACTACAAGTATCCCTGGCTTCTGTGAGTACTAACCATGCCATTGGCTTGATTTAACAGGTAATATCCATATGAAGTATACTTTTTGTACGCATGTTGTCATCACTCTAACTCCTTCATGAGAGAGCTAATCTAGAATTTCTCTAGTATTGCAATAAATAGTGCCTTTTCAATTCTGATTTGTGTCTATTCAAGACCTTTTAGACCTAATTTTTTAATGCGACAGTAGTGTGCGTTAGATTTTTATTTTGTTTTCCTTAGAAAGTTTTTTCCAATAGGAATATATTTTTAAGGGACAGTCACTGAGTCTGGAAGGTGCCTCTAGAGACTACCAAGTTTTTGTTGGTAAATCAAACATCTGACAATTTCTCAGGATGCTTTCTAACCTATCCATCCAGCTCATTAATTAAAAAGTATTGGTTGCAATATTTGCTCCTGAGGCATACTGCTATTGACTGGTCTTCAGCTGGACTTTGTCCTCCTGATCACAGTCCTTCAAGCCTGGCAGCTGGAAGCTTTCAATCTACCTTACTGTTCTTTATTTAAGCGATACCTATTTTGTTTATGAGGATCTTGTGGTACACAGTCAAATGCCTTTCTGTAATGAAGATAAAGAGCATCTACTGCTCTCCTGTCATCCTCTAAGTTAATCATGTCGTTGTAAATGTCTGTCAGTTTGGTTAAGCATGATTTCTACTTCGGTAGTCCATGCTGAATACTCTTAATTACCATCTAAATCTTAATTATGTTTGGAAATGTTTTTTCTAGAATAACTGGCTTCCTCAGCTCCCCATGACCACAGTGAGGTTTACTGACCTGTAGTTCTTAGGATTGTCCTTCTTGCCCTTCTTGAAGGCAGCAGTGACTCTTGTTCTCTTCCAGTCCTTAGAGACCTCCCCCAGTGACCATTACCTTTCAAATATTATTGAAAGGGACCTCACAATGACATGGGACAGCTCCCTCAGCATGTGTGCGTGCATCCCATCAGGGCCCAGAGACTTATGTAGCTCCAGTTTGTGTAAATACCCTCTAACCCCAGCCTTCACCAACTGTAAGTCTTCCTTACCTCAGATTTTCCGTATGCTCTCAGAAGCCTTAGTATTCATCAGGACCAAAGTGAAGACTGAGGTGAAGGCAGCATTGCACACCTTGGTGTTTTATGTGTCCTTCATCACCAGGACTTAAAAGAAGCTTAAAACGTAGGGCTGACCTCATTATTTCTCTAAAGACAGAAAAAAACCCCCGAGGCTTTTCAAAGTTCTTAGCCTTATCTTTTTTCATCATCTTGAATATTGGTCCAAATATACAACATAACTTTTCTTTGTCCTTGGATTTACTCTGCCAACAGCTACATCAATTCTTCACCATAAAGACAACCCCTGGAAATTGCTTTGTGTCAGGTGTATGCCCAATAATTGCATGAACAAGATTATTATGCAACAACAGGCAAACAGCATTATTCATGACGCAGTTGCCTATTAATCACCTTCAAGATTGCAAAGATTTAGAGGAGTACCTGGTTAGAACTTATCTGTGTTAAGATATGTCCTGCATGATTGCTTTGGTAAAGAATTTATAAGCTTCAGATTCACAACAGAAATGCTCTAGTGACCCTGTCCACCCTTAATTTAGTTTGAATATGGAGAATGGAAATGGTAAATTAATTCTACTAGTATCACTTAAATGGCAATATTTCTGTAATCAAGACCTTATGGGTTATTTAGATATGCAGCTAGAAAATTCCAGAGTGAAAACAAACTACTGTATCTCCATTTTGAGTAAAGTTACGCTGATTTATAGGGACTGAGCATCTGGTTTCCATAAATTGCAAGTTGTTTAATTGGAAAGCATTGAATATTTTATGACGAAGAGGAAAATTCCCTTTACTACACCACTTCTATTACATAAAGAATATTATTTGGTAAAAGGCTGCTATCTATAGATAACTAGGAAACAAATCCTAGAGAACAGGACAGTTCTGTGTGAATGAATACTAAACCCGTTATTTCTAAAAAAACCCCAACATAATGCATACCAGAATCAACAAGCAATAAGCTAAATTTGTAGCATTATCTTATATTGTTCCCTACTTCTTAACGTGCCCTTTGACACAGGCAGAACTTTTGACCATATCAATAGTAAGGAGAAAGTGAACGTCTCAAAACAGCATTTTGTACTTTTTATGTCTAGATCATCATTATTTTTTTTATTATTTACGCATAAAATATCCCAGAAAAAATTATTATTATTATTAAAATAATATTAAAACATTAATGAGAATAAGCATATTGTGAACCCTGAGATACATTATTTTTGCAACATAGGGAGAAGTTTACTGATTAATGTGTAGATCCTTAATTAACAATAATATTCCTGCTTTCCTCTGAAACAGCACTCTCATTTTAATCTTCCTGCCTGCACAGGAAAATGTACATCCTGGCCTAATGACAGAAAATTTGCAGACACCTTTCTGGAGCCATATATTTTATTTCATAAATACTTTTTATCGACGTAGAGTAACAGACGTTTTTGCTGGTATGTGCTTTTTTCTTTTACTCTTTGTATCATGGGTCATGAAATAATAAAATCATATTTCATATTCAAGAGCAACACAATATTGGTATTACTCCTGTGAATCTAATTCTCATTCAGACCTTGGAATTAGTTTCTTTCCACCCAAAACTGTACATTATACTTCAGAAGCATGGTCTATGAAGATAAGGTTCTCAGGCCCAAACAGAAAGGCCATAATAGTACTGTCTGATAAGCTTTCAAATAAGAATGCAATGTGATTTATTTATGGTAATTAGTTCATTTAGTTAGAACAATGTGCTGTCTGCTTGAACAAAGATGAGAGCACTGGCTGCCCTTCACTTGTGCACAGGTGCTGGGTTCCAGCACATGATGTGATGCCATGTGTGAGGGCAGCTGCCACCCTCCGGCCAGTATCATGGAGCTGCCACCATCTCTTGAAGGTGGCAAGCAAGAAAGCCTCATACTGATGGCAAATGTATGCTCATGTTTAATTCAAAACAAAGTGAGACATCACATTACCTGTCACCTTTTTTACTTTGTGTACCTTTATTACCAAATAATACAGGATTCATAAAATATGCTTAAAAACACTACACATTAAGAACATGGGAATTAAGTGAGATTGATCAGAACTTATGTGCAGAGAAGTATGGGCTCCTGCTTCTTTTTCAGGACCTTGTACTGTTTCTTGACATAGTTAGTTCAGGGTCATCCTTCTCCTGGTTTTGGTTTCCTTCTCTCCCCTATCCTTAACTTTTCATAGAATGGAACTGGATAGTACAGAGCCACAAGGCCACAACCACAAAAAGCAGTAACACATATGACCTTTTTTTTTACGCATTGAGTGGGAATGAACATGTAGACAGAAATTTCTATCCTGAAAGACACCCACAGGATGTACCCATACAAACTAGAACCTTGGGGGAGCAGGATGCTTGCTCCCACCAGTACAGTCCCTGACTTGTGGCCCCAGCAACTCCTTCTCAGGATCAACCCTCTGCATGCTGTTGAAGGTCTACGTGGAATCATAGAATCATTGAGGTTGGAAAATATCTCTAAGATCAAGTTGAACTTTTGACTGATCACAACGATGGTGGCACTAAGTGCCATGTCCAGTCATTTTTTGAACACTCCCAGAGATGGTGACTACACCACTTCCCTGGCAGCCCTTTCAAATACTTGACTACCCTTTCTGTGAAGAAATTCTTCTTGATGCCCAACATGAACCTCCCATAGTGCAGCTTGAGGTCATCTTCTCTTGTTCTGTTAACAGTTGCCTGGGATAACCTCCTTTCAGGTACTTGCAGAGAGTGATAAGGTCACCCTCCTTTTCTCCAGACTAAACAACCCAAACTCCCTCAGCTTCTTCTCATATGACTTACTCTCCAGACCCTTCACCAGCTGCTTTGCCCTTCCGTGTATGTGCTCCAGCACTTCAATTTCCTTCCTGAAGTGAGGGGCCCAGAACTGGACACAAAACTCAAGGTGTGGCCTCACCAGTGCTGAGTACAGAGGTTCAATCACTGCCTTGGTCCTGCTGGCCACACTATTGCTGATACAGTCCAGGATGCCATTGGCCTTCTTGGCCACCTGGGCACACCCTGGCTCATGTTCAGCTGCCGTCCACCCTTCAGCACCCTTTCTGCTGGGCCACTTTCCAGGCACTCTTCCAGCAGCCTGCACTGTCGCAGGTAGTGGTTGTGCCTAAAATGCAGTACCAAGCACTTTGCCTTGTTAAAACCATTGGCCTTGGTCCATCAATCCAACCTGTTAAAATTCCTCTGCAGAGCCTTCCTATCCTGCAACACTCCTGCCCAATGTAGGGTTATCTGCGAACTTAGTGAAAGTGCACTCAATCTTCTCATCCAGATCACCAGTAAAGATACTAAACAGGACTGGCCCTAATACTGAGCCTTGGGGAACACCACCAGTGACCAGCTGCCAACTGGCTGCAGCACAATTCACCACCGCACTCTGGGCCTGGCTGTGCAGTCAGTTTTTCATCCAGTGAACAGTGCACCAGTCCAGGTCATGGACTGCCAGTTTTTCCAGGAAAGTGTGGTGGGAGATGGTGTCAAAGGCTTTACTGAAGTCCAAGAAGACAACAACCACAGCCTACCCCTCATCCACCAGGTGGGTCACCTGGTCATAAAAGGAGGTCAACTTGGTCAAGCAAGTCGTGCCTTTCCTAAACCCACACTGGCTGGGCCTGTTCCCTTGGTTATCCTGTATGTGCCCCATGAAAGGGCTCAAGATGTCCTTTTTCATAACCTTCCCAGGCACTGAGGTCAGACTGACAGGTCTGTAGTTCCCCATCTGTGTCTCCTTTCAAGGGACTAATGTTTTCCCTTCTTATAGCTTTTTAAATTAGCTAATCAGGAAAAGCCAGAAGTGTCTCCACTAGCCGTGCAAGATCATCCAACCTCTTTGGCCTTTTCCAAGTCAAAAAGCCCTTAGTTACTCATAGAGTATCTCAGGTCCAGATCCATTTGCCCAGATGGATTATAGCACTTGTGACACTAATAGCAGTTACATTACATAGTCTAATATTGCTGAATTAATCTACTGATATCATCAGTTTAAATTGTGCAGCTGTGCTTTGAGGTATGCTTCATCCTGAGACATCTTCAACGGCAAGTGTTTAGTCACCTCACAGAATTGTAGAATGGTTTGGGTTGAAAGCAATCTAAAAGATTATCTAGTTCCAATCCCCTGACATGGGCAGAGATACCTTCAACTAGATAAGGTTGCTCAGAGTCCCATTCAGCCTGGCCTTGAACACTTCCAGGAATGGGGCCTACACAGCTTCACTGGGCAACCAGTTCCAGTGCCTCACCACCCTCACAGTAAAGAAATTCTTCCTAACATCAAATCTAACCCTACTTTCTTTTAGTTTGAAGCCATTCCCCTTTGTCTTGTCACGATATGCTCTTGTAAGAAAGTCCCTTTCAGTCTTTACTGTAGGTTCTCTTTGGGTACGGGAAGGCCAGAATTAGGTTACCCTTAAGACATATGCTTTCCAAGTTTAACAAACAAAATTCTCAGCCTTTCCTCACAGGAGAATTGCTCCATCCCTCTGATCATCTTAGTCTGCTCTGGACTCGCTCCAAAAGGTCCATGTCCTTCTTATGCAGGGACTTGCGAGCCGGATGCAGTGTTCCAGGTCGGGTCTCACCAGAGCAGAGCAGAGCAGAGCAGAGGGACAGAATTCCCTCCCTCACCCTGCTGGCCAGGCTGCTTTAGATGCAGCCCAGGATACAATTGACTTTCTGGGCTGTGAGTGCACATGGCTGGGTAATGTCCAGCCTCTCCCAGCACCCCCAAGTCCTTCTTGCAGGGCTGCTCTCAATTTGTTCATCCCTCAGATGCCGGGGGTTGCTCCTACCCAGGTGCAGCACCTTTACCTTGTTAAACCTCATGAGATTCCTGTGGGTTCACTACTCAAGATTTTTTCCTTGTGGGGACACATCTTTGACCTCCCTTTTCTGGTTAACATCTGTAGAAGCCATTACTGTTATTTGTTGTGTCCCTTTCCAGGTTCCAAATTCACCTTGGCCTTTCTCACTCCATCCTTACACAACCAGACTTCATCTCTATATTCTTCTCTGGTCACATGTCCTTGTCTGCACTGTGTGTTTGCTTCTTTATCTTTAGTTTGATCAGCAGGTCTCAGCCATGCCCTTCTCCCAGCTGTGGCCTTGCCTGATTTCTTGCTCCTGAAGATTGCTAGCTTTGTACTGTCTGGAAGGCTTCCTTTTAGATCTACCAGTTCTGTACCTTTCCTTTGTCCTTAAGGGCAGTCTCCCTGAAAAGCTACAGATCTGCTTTCCTAAACTTCAGTAGCCTATCTTTACTCCTTTCCTGACTCATCTCCCTCCAGACTGCAGACTCCACCAAGGCGTGACCACTGCCTCCCAGGCTGCCTCCCTTGTGTTGGTGACCTACAGATGCAGTAACACCTCCCCTGCTGTAGGGCTGTCTATTACCTGGGTCAGGAAATTGTCCTCCATGCATTCCAGGAATCTCAAGGATTGCCTGCAGCTACTTTTCCAGCATACATGGGAGTGGTTGAAGTCCCTCAGCAGGAGAAGAGCCTGTGAGCACGATGTCTCCTGTAGCTGGAGAAAGAAGCCTTTGTCAGTAGGATCTCCTTGATCAGGGGGCCTGTCAGGCACTGACCACAAGGTTCCCTTTGTTGCCTCAGTCCCTGATTCTTACCCACCAGCTTTCAAGTTGCTCATGGCTGTTTTTCAGAGATGGCTTGTCACACTCAATTCAACACTTGATGTAGAGGACAATCCCTCCACCTCTCCTTCCTCCCATGTCTGTTCTGGACAGCCTGTAGCCATTGCTAGTGACATTCCAGTCATGGGATCCATCCCACTGGGTTTCAGTAATGACAACAGAGTCATAAGTTTCCAGCAGCACAGTGGCTTCCAACCCCTTCTGTTTGTTGCCCGAGTTGCAAGACAAACATTTCCTTTCTTCAAAATCAATTTCCTTTTTCACTAAATTGTTGACCTCTGTTCCCCTTTTCATGTGTGTTTGACTGTCATTTAACCTTCAGTGTGTTCTTTCCTTCTTTATCTCCACATGTTCAAACTGCCTTTCTCTGGTGTAGGTTACTGCTGATTTGAATCAAGCAGAAGTTATCCATTAATATCGTATAAAGTTTTTTCTTCTTAATGCCTTGTATAGCAGATCCCTCATCAGGAATAACTATTTTGTCACTCAGAAAACAGCTGAAAAAAGATGTGAAAAGAGGCAGAGAGACCCATCACGCTGAGCAAAATGGCTGATGTCTTATTTTATTGACATAGCAGAAGACTATTTAAGGAGTTTTAAAAACAAGGAAAGAGCTAGACAAGTACAAAATAAGTATAGAATATTGTAACCTAACAAGCCTTTTTAGCATATTTCTTAAGAGTGTATGTTGGAAGTTTTGAAAATACAGACCCTTATCCCAGCCTGAAAGATTCCATATTTGGTAACTGCATTATCCTTCTTTCTTCTATGTGTAAATTCAGGCCATACTTTCCGCAATCCATGTAATTCATCCTTAGAACTGAAAATATTTTGCAAATAGTTACATCAAGTGATGTGAAATATTTGGAGATTTTTGCCTAACGCGTAACATCCCAAATTTACAGTGTAATATTACATATAGGATGTAAGCAACTTCTCCTGATTTTTCAGAAGAATATTTCTGTGCTAATGAAGGAAATAGTCTCAACATTAATCAAAGAAAATAATAAGTTTAATGTTATCACTCTGTATCTCTTAAGAGCAGGAAAAAATGAACAATATCATGAATGCTAATTGCAATTACCAATCATTAGCTATTGACATTTCATAAATCCAGACTAGAAGATCAGTGTTAGGGACCATGTGATTTTGCCGGAAGACCTACTCGAGGAGGATTAGGATAAGGCTGTCTATGGCTCAAGACTCCATTTTGCCTGCATAGAAATTGTGACAAATAGGTGGAAGACTCATGTGGAAAGCCTCATGGTTAACAGTTCCCACAGCTTGAACGTGTAAATACATTCCATTCTCATTAGAGACAGGGAACAGGGACCCAGGTGCGCGTGCCTGAGCCCCCTGCACATATAGGGCTGGCAGGCCCAGAGGGCAGAGCTTCCCTCTCCTGCACCGACACAGGAAACCTCACTGTGTACCAGCTCTGAGAATAAACCTCTTTATGCATGGAGACCATGGCCAACCTCTGTTTAACCTGCACTTATCTTGGAATCATACAATCAGTTCATAAATTCACCTAATTTTTTTTAGTTAAAGAAATATTCCTTATGTTGTTCTCAGAGCTG
This sequence comes from Atrichornis clamosus, assembly GCA_013400975.1. NCBI lineage: Eukaryota > Metazoa > Chordata > Aves > Passeriformes > Menuridae > Atrichornis > Atrichornis clamosus. The sequence goes on along the minus strand of WBMZ01002196.1, from coordinate 30,547 downwards.
ATCAGTCTTTTCTAATCGTCTTAGAAGGACAAAGGGAAAAAAACTGTTTATTTTTACTACGTGTTGTGATGCTTTTCAAAAATATCTTTAAAAATTAATTTTCTGTGAAAAATTTCTATAAAACATCCTTAGAAAAGGAGGAAAATCTCAATGTTACAATGACTAATTTTGCTGATGCAAAACCAGACATAAGAATAACTCTTTGCCATAATGTCCATGCATTCTACATAGGCAGACAACTTTCAGTACAAGCACATTAGCGCTTCAGAAGTTTGAATTTGCATTAAAAATGCAAAATTAGATTGAGTTTTATAGTGTCTTGTTTTACCATCTTCATTATAAAACCCTTCACCTCTCCTTAGTTATTTCTTTATTTGTGTATTATTCTCTCTGTTTTCAGAATGTTACAGTAATTAATGTTTTGCTGAAAATTTATCAGAGAGAGCTTAGGTTTTATGGTTTATCATCAGTATCATATTGAAGCAGTACTGTTTTTTAATAAAATAGGATAAAATTTGAGGTGTCTTTTAAAAGTGTATTTACATTTCAATAATTCCTATTCACTTGAATCAATTCCACCTGTATAAACATTTCGTGAGTAAATTCCTGAGCATTTTATAGAAGATGTCTAAAATTAATCTTCTCCTCCATGTGTATATAGTCCGAAATTTACAGTGGAGATAAATCCAGCAGCTTTGCTGGAAATGGTCCTATGTGTGACATGTCTGGCCATCACAAAAAATTTTCCACATTAATTAAAACTAATCAGTTGGCTGCCTCATAATAGAAGAGAGAACCATTTTATTACGTACAGGCAATTATGAAAATCCTACCTCTAAATCCTACCTGTAAACGCACCTTAAACTGAATGTTACAATTTTGTGAATGTGTGTGCAATTGTGTGCACACATGCACATAAATATGTGTGTAACTTTTTGTATCTGACTATCACTTTCTGGGATGTACTTTTGATGTGTTTTCAAGATATTAAATGTAAAAAAAAGTGCTATCCAATCCTCGTGTCACTCACCAGCAGTAGGTTCTTCACTGTGCATGAATTCCTGATTTCAGCAATCCAGTGGAACTGTATGTCCCCACTCAACCTCATTCTGTTTAGCTGCCCAGAAGTCTTTGAAGCACTACATTACTCCTTAGTATCACATCTCAGAACAGATTTTATTTCTCAAAACAGGAAGTCATGTTGTTCCAAAGGTTTCTGAAGATAAAATCCCTACATGAAGATTTCTGAACAAACCTACTCTAACACAAATGTGTGCATAGGCTTTGAAATGTGCAGCTATAATCCATTAATTCTTTGTACTTTGTTGTTATTGTGTTGTTTGTTGAGTTTTTTTCAGATTAAAATTTTAAAAAAGGAAGGCATCTGATTGTTCCAGATGGCTGATTTTTGTCATCTGAGTTGCCTTTTTCAGCAGCAGTAAGTAGGTGTAGTGACTTACCAAACTTGGAAATCTGAAAGGAAGCTGGGCTGCAGCTGACCAGATGGGAGTACACTTGAAACAGATGCCACAGTCCCAGTTTCTCTCCTCAGTAATATCATTGCTGTGAAATGACCTCACGGCTAACAGAGGCACCTAAGGCCCCAGTTTGTCCATCTGCGGGCCTACATGAAAAGCAATGCAGCAGCTGTTTGCAGAAATATTCAGAAAGGTTTCTTGATCTTACATTCATGACAGGAAGACCTGCAGTGACTTATTTTCTGCATAGCACTTGTTGCATAGCTTTCTTATCACAGAGATGCAACAACAGCAACATTTAGTTTGCTTGTTTGATTTATGACTTGCTCAGATATGGTGGATGGTACTAATTCATTTTAACTCTCCTGTCCTCATATGTGCTACCCTGTTCTTTATTGTAAGATACAAAATCTAGCTTATTGTAAATAGTGCCAGTGTTCATCAATGATTTCAGGTCAGCCTGTAGCACAATTGTCATATGCATAAAATTAATCAGGTGCTTTCATTAGGACCATTTTCATAGTAATCACTCTAAATTCTTTTTAAGTTTACTTGATGACTGCAAACAACTATGACCCATTTCTATTTGCTGATTAAGTAAATTTTCTAGTTCACAGAAACAGTGTAGTTTTTGTTGTGACTTACTTTTTTCAGAATGACTTATGACTTTGCTCACTGATTAACACATACTTCAAGTGCTTCAGATTGCCCCAAACTTACCAGATAGTATCATCAATGAAATATAGATATATGTTGAAAGGAATATACAATGCCATTATATTAATATTATTATTATATATGATTTAAAGTAGTATATGTTTATATATGTTAAAATAGTGTATGGTTTTGTGATTATTTATATTTTTACATGTATAATGTATATTATATTATTTTGTAAATTGCCAATCACTCAAAAATAACTTCCTTATACAGAAATCCCTTTGTGAGCAAAACCATTGAGTAACAGGAAGGCTTTGATGTAAAATAACTGTTAAAACATTTAGAGAACAGCTTTTTCCAATTATTCACAAGTTACACATGACCAGAATTTATTTGATAAAAAAATGCAGGGAACAAGTAGCCCAGCTAGGGAATAAAAATTAAAAAAAAAAAAAAAAAAGGAAAAAAAACCCAAACAAGCTAAAAAGATAACAAAAGGAAGAGCAAAATGTTTTGAATTCCTGATCAACAGCATAGGAGAAATGGAGAAATATAAAAACCCAGTCCTGCCACATGAGCTCACTACAATAACATCTCGGTCTACCTTGAAGCAATGACAGCCTGCAATACAACAATGTTACTCTTCCACAATACAATTTCATGTTTTCTTCTGATGTAAAATCACTTGGCAGAAGGTTGTAGGAAGAGATAGAGAGGCTCTAGAGACTAGAGAACAAATGAAAAAGATTTGATGACTCAGTGAGAGCTGTAACTTTCATGTTCATTTCTATGGCAGTGTGAAGGTTCTTGGCAAGGACGGAAACTAGGTTTTAAAACACGGTAAATTTTAGTGTATAACCAGACGATTCTCTGTCAAAAGACAAATATGTCCCTCTTTTTTTCTTTCTTTACTGCTGTTAGGAAAGAAATAAATGGATCTGACAGATGATAAAGAGGTCAAACATTCCTCACCTCAGAAGTCATGTGTTTGCTGACTTGCAAATAAGATACAAACCTGTACTCCTTATCTACCATCTTCAGTGATACAGACCAGTTTAATAGTTCAGAATTTTTGGTTTAATTTCAACACACATAAAGCCAGAATTAATTTATGGGTAGTCTAGTGGTCTGGAAATCATCTCACATTAAATCATCTCATTAATTTTCATTCTCTGAAAATCATCTCTTTCACTGGCCTGCTATCAGACTTGATACACTTGTGATTAAAATAAAATAAAAATTCAAAATTTTTTCAATTGTTGTAGTAAACACAGATGACAATCTTTTCTTAAGAACCTCTGGAACTCAGAGGTCATTATGGTAGAATCATACTCATGCTATTAGAAGATGCATACATAGATCCTTTGGTCTGTAGATAAAAATATCCTAAGCAACTGGAACATTTTAACAGCTAGATGTTATGAACAAGTTCTATTTTTACAAAGCTGAGGGATGATCTGTTTAAGGATCATAACATATTGTCTCCAGGACAAGCCAAGTCCCAGATTCTGGCTAAAAAGTGGTAGTTTTACAGTAGTTTGCAGAGTCATCCTAACAATTGCATCACTATATGTCACCTGATTGCTGCATGTGGGAATACAGTCCACCTGGCACAGTTTGGCAAAAGAAGAGTTGCTATGTAGGTGCTGCTTATTTCACAGAAATAAATTATGCTGCAACTTTAGTTTAGTCTGTATTCAGTGTAATGTTTTATATAGAAAATTGAAGAGTACCATGATTGCTTATTAGATTTTAATCATTTACATGTATATTCGGACTGCTACTTGTGCAAATATATTATTCAGGAAAAACCATCTTCTTTCTAACTCATTTCAGATACTTGATTGGTTTTTTCTTTCTCTTTAGTTCACATTAGTTCTTTATGATATTCATTAACATTCCTGGAACTTAAGAGTTGAATGATCCATTAGCCAAGGGTTCTAACAGAACATTAAAATGTGCATGCACTAAAATGAAGGCTCTGCAACTAACTTGTTGATTACAATCTAAATTGAGTGAGGTGCTAGGTAGATCTATGTTCAGTGTCTTGTAAGAAGAGAGAAAGAATGAAAAGGAGAGGAAAAAATGTGTCTGATCCGTATAAACCAGCATGTCAAAACTGTTACATCCCTGGATATGTCAGCGAGGTTCTGACACTTATTACAGGAAAATTAAGCCTTCTTCCCAAGAACAGACCATTCATAGCTGATCATTACCCTTATTGTGGTTGTTATTTTGTGGGACATAACTTCAAACTAGACCAGTTGCAGTATGGCAGACAAAGCAGATAAATCACAGACTCCTTCCTAAGGATGTCTGAAGTCTTTATTAGGTAGGTATGTAGGGGTAGAATTGATGGAGACTGAATGATTCTTTAAGTTTTCTTATAACACTCTGTATTTAATGTTGTTTCAAATTTTTTTTAATAAAAGATATCTTTTGAAAAATATTTTCAGACTTTGTTTTCTTAGTTTGAAAGAAGAATGTAAATTAAAGACTAAAAAGTGCAGACACACATATAAATCCTCATTTAAATCTAATCAAAGCATAATATTTACTATTTACTGGGAACTATGATCAATGCCAAGAGATTTCACTTGATTTTTCTGTTCTTGGGTAATGGAGGTAGATTGAACTGAGGAGTACAAATGACCTTTCACAGTCATCCTTTATCTTTTTGTCACAACCAGGGTTGATCAAAGCAGCAATTTTCTACAGAAACTTTTTCTCACACTCCACACACTTGTGTTACTGAAGTGGCTACTTCTGTACTGCTTTGACCTACCACTTGCTTCTGTGCTGGATATAACTGTGGCATTCTGATGTGGTGACATGCTATGTTGTGCCCAGGTACAAAACCTACCCAAAAACAGGAGGAAGGGGTCAAGGTTGAAAACAGTCCTATTAGGCTTGAGAGTTCATTGTAATCTGCTTCCCTATAAAAACAGATAATTTCTGACATTCTGACACAAGAATGTAAAACTGACGGCATAATCACATATTTGCTGATGCAAGGAGATGGATGCATATATACCTAAGCATTAGAATGTCCATTACAATGATGGTTAATTCAGATTATATGCATCTAATCACAAAGGTTAATAGAAGGACTGTTAATAGAACTTGACAAAAGTCCACTTTAAATAATGAGAAAACACTATTCCATTTGAAAACTTGGGAGAATGAAACACTTCCAAGAGGAGGAATGTGCTCAGCTGTTTTCTTCTCTGAAAATTGTCACAGAGAATGTTTTCAGCGTTATCATAATGAGTTTGCATTACACCATATTCCTGAAGAATATTCTTATGAAACAGCATTGGGTGTTGAGAAAGAAAAGTAGAATTTACAGGTTAAGTGTGCTGAATTAGTTACATGTATGAAGATGGATGGGAAAAGAGTGAAAGATCTAATATGGAGTAATGGTAGAGCAGGATATATTCTGTAAAAACTGTATATTCAGTTGTCACCAGAAAAGAGACAGCGTTAATTGTATTTATCCTCACCTGTGTTTGACGTCTAGACCCAAAAAACTTTGCTTCATTTAAATTATAAGTAATAGAGTCATATCAAAAAACAGTAGAATAGCCCATGCAGGAAAGAAGCTTGAAAGATCATCTAGCCCAACCTTTCAAGGGAAACTGATCCTAGATGAGATTTATCAATAATTCTGACCAGTTCCATCTTGAGATCTTCCAGCAGTGGGGACTTTATCACATCCTTTGGGGAGAGTATGCAAGTGAATTATGGTTCTTCATGCAAAAAGTTCCTTCATATGTTGAGATAAAATCTCTTCGGGTGAAATTTGTACCTCTTGCCCCTTGTTTTCTTCATGTGGCTCCTTCTAAAGAGAGTCTTCATTCTCTCTGTAACTTCCCTCTAAGTATTGGAACGCTGTGATGTACCAGCATACTGTGAACTCAAACCACTCTCTGTTGGAAGCCAAACCAAACATTGATCTACTTTAAATGTTTTATGTACATGGATTACAACAGTTCCTGTTAATAAATGCATTGTTCACTATTTATTTGTATTTAGGATTTTTGTTAATATACCCTTTAAAGAAATATTAGAACTCAAAAAATAATAAAAACCCAATAATTTTTAGAAAGTGAAGCAGGAGAACTAAATCAATTAAAAATTGTTTTGAAAGTTTGCAATTTGAAAGAGTGTATTAATAGTATTTAGTCATTGAGGAAATGCTTGCTGTTACCAAAATAAATATAAACATTGATGTAGGTTTTATTTAGCCATCAAATACAGCAATTAATACTCCACCTTTTTGAAAATGCTGATTCTGGAAAATTGGTGTATGTTGATAGGGGTGATTTAGACATGTTGACATGGGAGAAAAATTGTAGTATAAAATACTAGAAAACCAGTGTTCTTATTCCTAATAGAGGAGGAGCATTTTATTTTTATCATTAAACCTCTAAATATCAAATAACTAATCTTTAACATCAGCTACATGATATCTAAGTTTTAGCAATCTCCAATCTTTTCTGAAGGTCACCTTGATTTCTGAGATTTACTGCTTTTTCTGGAATGAAAATATAGAATTGTCGCTGCAAGTAAGAGAGATCAAAAATCATCATAACTCTAGTGCCTTCTTTAATGGTGAATTATCAAAATTTAGGTAGTAAAGAAAAAATTTGAGAATTTAAGATCATTTTGGAGCTGTTTTAATCACTCTCAGTATCTGCAAGAACTATAAATTTCAGATATTTTTTGTGGCATAATTAAGAAAATATAAACCAGCAACACTTCAGAAGTGCTTTCTTCTTTCTTATGTCTTTATGTATGATGTGTAAGCAAAAGACTTCACCATATGGTTTGACCAGTTTTACCTTTGAAAAACAAATGAAAATTAATAGCTGTTCTTTGCATAAACTTCCAAGTTGTGGAATCTCAAGCTCTTTTAATCTATCAAAATGCCATGGCATACACAAATATTGTATTATTAACATATACCATTTTAAATGAAATATACCACTAAAATAGATTCCTAACATCCTGTGACAGATATAATTCTAGAAAACCATAAAACCTGGTTCACAAACACTTTTACTGTCTCACTGTCAATTCTTAAGACAAATTTTATGAAACTTTATTACGGCATGATTGGATTGAAACGTAATAATCTCAAATGATGATTTTCATGGTTAGGCAGATCAGTGAATCCATATTGCAAGTGACAATCCAGTTTGTATACTTTCTCATAACTCATATACTGATATTGTACTAATATAACAGCATGTCGATCAAGACAATAAAACACATGCACACCTAGTTATTTTGCAAACAAGGCAGCATATTAACTTTGAGGACTGAGGCTGTAGGTTTCGTGAACACAAAGCTACTGTCCGGTACAAAAAGAAGGGAGTTTCACTGACATCACTTAGGAGGATTAAAAACTGAATCACTCACAATATCAGTTGTGAAACAGTAAAGAAACAAAAATAACTAAATAAAATTTTCTTTCAGGGAGTGGTACTAGTATTACTACTACTACTACTGTTACCACTACTACTACTATTATTATAGTAGATGATGAATAAGAAGTATTTTAAAATATTTTTTTCTGGAGTTTTTTACATCTACCTGAATATTTATTAGACTTAGTCTAAACCTTTCCCTGAAGCTCTGTCTAGACACACTAAAATTATTCCTTCTTGTAATAGGCATCACAACAAGAAAAGCTGTGAGCAGGTGATTTGTGGGGAGAGAAAGGGTGGATAAACAAAAAAGAAAAGGTAAAAAACCACTTGAACAAAACAGGAAAAACAACTGAATTAATTCCCTTTTCCCCAACTCTTTTACTTCCTGCAAACCATAGTATAGTTATAGAATACTAAAGGGTTGGTTGTGGTAATGATATTACAAAAATGTTGTTGTCGTTGGGATTCAGCTTCAGTTCTGCCTTGCCTCCCACATGGCTTTGGGAAGGTCTGGTGCACAAATTATTCAAACATGGAGCTGGCAGCTGCAGCTTTTCTGTTTCAACTAAAATACTTTATCTGTGCACCTGAGTTCAGCCTTTACTCCCATAAATTCCTACAACAAACAACAGGGCCAATAAAATATGATGAAAGAAGAAAATAAGAAACAAAGAGAATGGAGGACAGGAGATGGTAAACTATGTTGTTGAAAACCAGTTAGGTTCAAGCAGGAAGCTGAAATCGCAGTAGAGATCAGCAAAAAAACGTTGAACTGTGAAACTGAAAGAAGCATTTTAAGATTATTGATTTTCCTTTCTAAATGCAGCTAATAATAAGGAAGACAGATTTTAATGTGGGGAAAAAGATCAGTGTATGACTTGTCTTTTCCTTGTTAAGAAAGAACAGAAACATTAAAACACTGAGACACAATATAGTATGCAAAATACTTTCCATTTTAGGTTCTGTATCAATTACTTAGTCTGCTTGAAGAAGGTTAATTTTCAGTTTCTCTAGCATGCATCTGTGTAAGGTACATGCATAAGCTTGTGCAGAAATTATTTGTTCCTACTCATACTTTAATTTTGTGCAAACTGAATCAACAAGCTACACCTGAATTGCATTTAGGATTTCACTTCAATGTTTTCAATGTTCTCTACACTCCTAGAAATAAGAAATTCACAGATAAGACCTGCAGCACATTTACTGATGATTGCATGTTTTCTGGTACAGATATATTGAAGGTAGTTGGCAAACCTTTCTAGATATGTGTTGATTATTCTGTCTTCAACTACCTTCATTCTCAATTAAACTTTTGTGCTGTGACTATAGATTGATTTTAATCACCCTAATCAAACACTATCGTACACTAACTGTTCATTATGATTGCAGTGTATATTTACAATGTGAGATTTTCAAATTATAAAATTTACTAATCTGTCTTAATTGATAAAGTTAATTAAATTAATTGTGGATTAAGTTACCTGAGCTTAATTGATGACACACAGATTTACTATTTTTTCAGTAAGAAAGTCATTAGCATTCACTAGATAAGCCTCATGATTGCTCTGCAGTATGACATTGATAGATGAGTGTGTATCACACATTGAATGAGTGTAAACAAAATAAAGCATTTAGTGGATACCTAGCTACTTTTAAGGTGTGTTACATGATCAGAACACATTCTTTTCCAGACTTAGACATGTTTGAGAGAGCACCATTGTGAGAATGGTTTTTTAAATTTCCTTCAATTTTTATTTCGAGACCTGATTTTCCATATTAAGTATTGATCTTATTGCTACATTTGTGAGATTAGTTTTGTCGTTTATTAAGGGAACATATTTGAGAGCTTAATTTCTTTTTTTTTTTTCCCTTAAGGGAAGAGTAATTTTTACTGCAATGTACAACTTTGGTGAATTTAGAAATAGCAGGTTTCATCACAGTGGGATGAACTCCATGGTGTTGAAGTAACATTGAATATAAACTCTTCTATCTAGAATCTGAGCAGTTGTACTGAAATGACCTTCCCATTCCCCTGCTGGCTGCTGTGCATGAAACGTCAGAACGGAGCAAGAGTGATGTCCAAATCACAAAAGACTGCACCTAACTCAGTTTGATGAGTGCTTGTCATGCATAAGCTATAGCACTCTTGAACATCTCGGTTTCAACTGAATCTGAATGCAAAGAGAGGTTACAACTGGATTGGTCAAAATAGGATTGGATTTACAGGAATGAGAGATCAGTGTTTCTTCCATACAGAGCAATGAGAAATTGAGCTCTGTGAAGAGATAGTGTTAGTGTATAGAGGTGCTTGGAGTCAGACATATTGTGTGGTTATACAGTGACCATCCTTTCAAGGGGACACGGTCATTTTAATTCTATTTTAATTAGACTGAGGTATCCTCATGAAACCAGTATTTTCTGGTTTTTAGTGTTTTAAATAAATACACAACTTCTTACACAGCTGTAGAAAGCTGGCTGTTCTGAGATGTTAAAGATGTGTACTGTTGCCTTTGCAACAGAATAGCACACTCTACCCAATTTAGATAAAAATCCATTACTACATTTTCAATAGGATAAACCTGCTCTTTAGGTGTGCCCAGGCATGAAACCTTGTACAATACTTCCATCTGTAAATCTGATGATAGGAAATCTGAATTTAATCATTATGATGTTAGTCATTATTTGGACTCACTTGCACTATGATGGAACGCAGATAGAAGTAGGGGACTCTGTATAACTGAGACTCATACCGGTAAGAATTTGGCAGGTATTTTCAGCTTTCACCACTTTATGAATCAAAGCTTCAAAAATTATTCTTCTTCAATTTGCCTACTTCTCTAAACAATGAAAATCTCCTGATAGCTTTTGAGCATCTATGTTTAATTTCTAGTTATCAGGATGAAAAAAATTCATTTTTCTTCCAAAATAAAAATGCATAGAATGCTGACTGGCAGGTGCACATCCAAACTGAAGGCATGTGTATGTCAGGATATTGGTAGTGGTGTCTCCACAACTGTGTAAAGCTTGGTATGGTTTAATATACCTTTCATCTTTTGAAGATCAGTGCTTTGATTTTTCAGGTTACTTATATTTTTAGCCACTTTGTGGTTTTCCCTAGTAAACACTTCTACAAATCATCTCCTGGAGCAGAACAAACTACTTGTGATGTATGCTGCAAAGCCCAGTTTTAATCATTTGTCAAGGTTCCCATAGAAGCCCTGTAGCAGAACTGCCATCAAAAATTGCTCAGCTGCTTCAGCTGAAGTATCATTCTTTCGTCTTGTTTCTCCCACCAGACTGAAGCAGTGCTTGCCACATTCATTCATGTGTTGTTCAACAAGTTAACCTGAGCATTTAAGCAATATCCTCCTGGAGTCAGCAATTTTGATATATTCTTAAGCCAGGGCAGCCTGGATACACTAAAGGGGAAAAGGGTCCAGTGACTACTGGACTATGTGTTTAAAGACTGCATGATAATCTTCACAAGCAAGATATATGGTAGCACTTTTCAGCCTTCAAATAATTAATTTTCAAAATTCTGAGTGCTTTGATTTATAACCCTCACTGTTAAGACTGAACATAAAAAAATATTGAGTTTATGAAGAAATGGAAGGGGAGTATCTTATGTAGCTGTTTTGATATAGGTGTGCCTGGAATCTAAAATTTCTCATGTCTTACAAGGGACCATGATCAAAAATTCAGCAAACTACTGGGAAAGTACTAAATATATAATTTTGCTAGCACTGAAAGTGCTGCAATACACATTTGTTGTTTATAGGCATAAAAATGAATTTTTCCAAAAGCAATGAAACCTTTCCATAATCTTTCTTTCTTTAAATATTTATAAGGGTGAATATGCATAATTTCCAATTAACTTCCCTGGGTTACAACATTTACAGGAAAATGTTAATTGCAGCAATATCCACAACAGATTCTTATGCATATAACTTTATTTTCCTAGTGAAATTTTTTACTACTATTTATATGTTGCATATTTATTTTTTACCAGATGATTTTGTAAATGTTCTAATGTATGAGGAATTGTTATGTTCATACATACTCAGAAATGTATAGGTGTATCTTGAACAAGAATATCTTGAATAGAGTTAAAAAAATTAGAGTCCTTGGCAGATAGTGAGGAATGAATGCCTAAAAGGCATTTGTACTGCTTCCTGGACAGGAATAGGTGTATTTAGGTTAGCTGAGTAGTGATCTGTAGGTGCAAAGCGTAAGTATAGACTACCCCATTCCTCAATGAGGAAGCATTTTTCTCTGTAAAATGAGGGAAGCATTATTGGATATACTCGGATAAGTCTGATTATTTCTGCTCATGATTCTCTCAGGTGATGAAAGAACAAGTATAAAAATAAGTGTTAAATTCTGTTATATCAAACTCTTCAGAATTTTAATCACTGAGACAAACACAGATGTTTCCACCTCCTAAAAAACTCATCAAACCAGTGAGGAGGGTCTCCATTACTGTGGGTTCTTGCATTGATTCCTCCATATTGATTCTATTAAACTTTTGTTTAACTGACTCTGAGACATAGGCAGCCTTTATGGAGGACTAAATAAACAAATTATATCTCTTTACAGTGATTGTTTTCACTTTCTCAGATGCTCAGATTCTAAGAAAGTGTCCAAACCAGACTTAAAAAAAGAAAAAAATAGATCTAGTCTGCTAGATCTGAGTTACTAACTAATTGTAAACAGCAAATTGATACGTTATTTGAAGATATAAAAAATAGAGATCTGCATGTTGGAATAATTAGTTTTATACATTTTTTGAATGTGTGCTGGAAAACAGTAGATGTTCTGTACCACATCTCTGTCTCTTGAAAATAGAGAAACAGGATGTAGGTAAACAGAAAATTAGAACAGACCTGCTTGGAAGTGACCACAAAAGATCATTTAGTCCAATATTTCATGGGAAAGGCAGCTTTGATGGTATTATCTTTCTGTCTCTGTCCAATCACATCTTTGTTAATATCCAGAAATGGAGATTTTTCTGTGTCCCCTGGGGAGGGTGTTCCACTGAATGATTGCTCTTACTGTAATAAGTTCCTTTCTTATGTTGAGATGAAATCTCTTCCAGTGCAATTTATACCCGCTTCCCCTTGTTCTCTCCATCTGGTTTCTTGTGAAGAGAGAACCTTCAATATCTTTGCAGCTTCCCTTTGTGCTTTTAGAAGGTTGCTCTTGAATAAGTCTCAGCGCACACAAGCAACTTTGCCCTCCATTGTTTCTTCCCGTGGACTCCTTTACAGCTGGTGTCTTAGTATATTGAATCTACCTCTTCTAAAACCTGGGGTCTTTGCTCTACTACTGATCTTCAGTGTGTTCAGCAGAATTTTGAAATCTGCTGTTGTAGTTGCTGCATCCAGAGTTACCATTTGTAGTTATGCTGTCAAGTTAAATTTGCTCCATTTACAAGCAGTAAATCCAGCAGTATCCTGTCCCTAACCAGCATGTCCATTGTCTGCATCAGAAAGCAGTCCTCCATGAATTCCATTAGAACATCTTGTGATTACTGTGTGTTTGTTTACCAGTAAATGTCAAGGTAACTGAAATCGGTCTCAAGGACAAGGTTCTGATGACCCAAGACTTTCCTGAGCTGCTGAAGAAAAGTTTGTTGGCCTTGGTTGTAATTTTGATTAGTAAGTCAGATACTTAAGACTGCCATGGTTAGGGTCACTTCAGTCTTAATCCGAAGAACTTTCATGTTCTGCATAACTAACCTCTGTACTATCAAATTTCTCTTTTACATAAAGTGCAATTCCCATTCCTCTTCCTCTCATCTTTCCAAAAGTGTTAGTAGTCATCCATCATGGACATCCAATCATGTGACTTTCCCTACCATGTTTCCATGATTCATATGACATCAGAAACCTCAGACAGGGCACAGGTCTCCAGTTCCTGCTGTCCAGACTATATGTGCTGGTATATCTGCACTTAAGGTGGCTGCACATAAGGTTCTTGCCTTTGAAACAGTTGGACAGTACTCTTCAATCCTTTGGTAGGTGCATTCAACCATTTAACAGTTTATGGATATAAAGGTGTCACAGGTGTGGACCACACCCCGAGGTTTCTTGGTATAAAAGACTGTTCTCTCACACAACCTGCTATTGAAAATTTTCATGCCTCTTCTAAAGAAAATAATCCCATCTCCCCCTGTTACGGCTGTATTCTTTGAGGAACATCATTATATCATAGAAATCAAACACCTGACAATAACATCAGCCACAAACCAGGCACTGATCTGCATAATACATCAACTATATCCCATTTCTTGACTGGCAAGATAGAGCAGAAGATCACTTGGGCATCTATGCCTTCACTTGGGCCTCTAGGGCTCTGAAGTCCAGGTGGTCTGCCATAAGTTTTATTTGCATTTGTGCTCACATGGAACACATGCAGAGGATAGTAGTCTGTACTTTTAACCAGTTGTAGCAGTATCTCTAGAGCAAACTGGATCCTGTCTCCTGGCAAGCTGCAAACTTCCCTTAAATGTATATCAGGCCAGCAGCTGAGTGTCCCTGTGCCTCTCAGAAGTCACCCACCACCAGCACTCACCCACCATCTTTTGCAGTTTTAATTACAAGTTGAAGGTACAGTTTCTCACTGTAAATCTTGCTCACTGATCTTGGCAACCGTAAAGTTCTTTTGCTAGTTGGTGAGTATGAGAGAGGGTGAAGGGATATCCTGTTCCCATGTGTCACCAGAAACCATGGCCCCTCCTCCTCTAAGGTGTCATCTGTTCACTGTTAACATCATTTGATAGTCCTTGGTTGGCCATGGGTTATTTCTTTCTGTTTTGAATAATTATCTATTTTGGGTCCTCTCTGCTTAATATAGTGTAACCGGATTGCTTCCTTCTGCATTCCTCTTTCCACCGCTTGAGTGACTTCACCAGACCACACTTTGTGCAGGTGGATTTTCCACCTTCTTCTAGCCAGTGGGCAACAGTACAGTTTTTACAGCCCCGCACCTAAACAGTAGTTTCCCTAATAGCAAGCCTGTCCGGGTGACACTTCCACACATTGCAGGTTAACCTGGCTAGGTAGCAGGTTCCTGTCAGCTGCAGATGCCAATACCTCATCTCTACCACCATGCTTTCAACACCAAAACACTGACTAACAAGCCCTTTATTCTCTGAAGACCTCAAGCTGCTGAACAGACTTGCACAGCCACCAGCTTGGTGAGTTGACTCCTGGGTTTGCAGCTTAAACCAGTGGGCGAGCAGAGCACACAGCAGCACGACACCTGTCAGAGCGCACAGCACTTTCCACACGCCCTTCCACATGCTCGGCCATGAAGACTGCCAAGACACTTCCACTTTGTGTGCATGTCCTGTTTGCTGGTGATCCCTCTGGGCATGTTAAATGCAGCTTCCCACAGTTTAAACTGATAATGCGGAAGTTTAAACTGGTAACTGGTAAGTGCCCAGCTGTCACCTGCCTCTCTTGTGAGACCTATCAGCTGCCAATTTGTCCCTACACTCACACAAATTAAGGGAGATGGGGATCCAGAAACCCCCTGAGATGCTCCCTCTGGACCTTACAAGTGTCTCACACTCCTCCCAGCACAGAGCATCTGCTGCTGCTGACATTGCTGCTAGCATCTGCTCAGTTATGTTTCAGCAATAGAATAATGTAAGTGCTCAAAAAAATTCCGCAATTTCATTTTTAGAAAGCATTAAAACCAACTACAGGAACAATATATTGGGGACATTCAGGAATATATGAAGAGAAAGGTTGCAGAAAGACATTTAAGGCTCTTATCAAAAGAAACAAATATGATTCACATCACTGCACATATCTGAGTAATGTGAAATCCCAGGGTAATTCTAAGAGTCTGTGTTAGTGGAAACAACAAAGACTCTCGTGGGACATTTTCAAGACTAATTGAGAGAACTTGTATTCAAATGCAGCATTTCTTGCCCATGGCTTTCCAGCTTATACACATTTTGTGAACCGAGACACCACCTTTCTCATCAGTTATCTACTCAGAAAAAAAAATTTAATTGAATGCATTTATAAAATATCATTATTAAAGTTATTAGACCACTTACAATCTATATGATTGTCTGAAAAATGGTATAATCCAGAATTTTATTTACAATTTCATTACAAAAACATTTTCTGATAAAAGTTTCATATCTTGTTATTTTGGAAATGTTTCAGAATTATATGATAATAACTAATAATATGATAAACCCTCAAAAAATCTCTTATTCAAAGGAAAACACAGCAAAACAAGACAAAAGAAACAAAGAAACAAACCCCAAGAAGGTAATAATTAAAATCTACTAAGCAAAAAATTTGAGACAATTAATAGAAGGAACAACCTTTTTTTCACTTGGATTTGTCTACCTTTCAAACACCTTGGTTTTCTACTAAACACTCTGTGCAGTGATTATGTGCTACCAAGTCAGCTGCAGAGCTCTGAGTTTCCTATTTCTTCCCAAGGGCTCGTTTACGTGAAGTAAACACCATGGAAAATTGGACTATCTAGCCTGGATGCAAATCCCTATCCTCATTGTAGGGGAATCTCAAAGGTTCCTTAATCACAGTCAGAATAACTTTTCTTGCTGCATTTCCAAAGTGCTAGAAAGAGCTGTCACTGCCAGTGTCTCTACCCATGTCTTCAGTCCTTTTTTCCTCCTCACAATTTAATTTTTTCCCGTTTCTTAGGGGGATTAATCATGACTTTGATTGAAAAAGGGAGGTATTTCCTGCATTTGTCATGCAGGAAAGACAAATATTTGTTTTATACACTATCAGCATCACCCTTAAATGACATCATTCCCCTGGTAGCAACTTACTATTGCTCTGAACACGGCAACAGGGAGGCAGATGGACCTTCCTCACCCCTGTTACAGTCAAGTTTTCTCAAACTGTCCAAATACAGGTACAGGAGAATGAACTCAAACCAGCACAGGGAGCAGCCGAGGGACAGGTAACCAGTGTATGACCAGAGAGAGCAGTGGTGGGACAGACACAATCACTCACACATCTCTGAGAAGGGAAACCCTCGCCAGATCAGAGTGTAAGCGTTTCCCCTAAGGCTGGCAAACTATTTCACCCGTTGAAATCTCTCCTACTTTTGTGAGCAAGTAGAACAGTCCTACACTTTAGTAAAGAAGATAAAATGAACATTGGTCATTTGGAGAATCAGGAAGAATACAAATATTAGGCTATCCTGCAAAATGACGTAGCACGCGATAATTTCTATGCTGGTCCCATTTTCAGGCATGGTTGTCCGCAGAAAGAATCATACATACCAATATATCTTCTCAAAACATAACTTTTGGTTAGTTACAATATTTTAACCAGATGACATTTTGTGATCCTATGATAATTAACACCAATCAAAGTCAAAGAAGATTTTTATAATATGCTGTTCTCTGTTTTATTGGAAACAAAAGTAATGGAGAACTGAAATGAAAACATTCTGACTTATTTCCACAACACTTGTCTATTCAGGATATATATAAATGATATAATTTTCAAGATTCCAAACAGTTTATGGAAAACTACAATTGATTAGGGATGGAAAGCTCAAAACTTCCAATCATTTGTAGATTTCCTGAGCAAGAAAAAGAGCAGAAACCTTGATAATTCTTTTGCACGTAATTTGATTTCAGCTTATAATTTAAATGTAGGTTACCTCAGCAGCTTGTGTGGGAATAGGTTTTGCTATTGAAATGATAGAAATTTTTGCCCCTCTCTTTTTAAAATTTTATTTAGAATTTAATTAGTTTGTACTTGCCCTCTGGAACCTGTGCATTTTTATCCATTTAAAAAATTAATTTTGTTCAAAGTATAACATGCTAACAGAAGTACACGTTTGTTACATTTGACCTTCTTTCAGCAGACATATTTTTCTGCGTAGGCAATAAAGCCTCTCTAACATAGATGATACAGATGTTGAGATAAAACTTAAGAATGCACAGGATATACTTGGAGGCAACAGCTGTTTCTCCCAGAATGACAAGGATAGGACTGAAATTGCAGTGGCAGCAGATTACTAACTTTTACAAGAGAAAAAAAAAAAGGAAGAAGAAAAAGAAAAAACCCTACGATTTTCTTCACAAGTGTCATTCCTTTCAGTGAGGTGACAGATTGTTCATGAAGGTAAAAGACTGTCATACATAGCAGTATGTAGTAGCAGGCTGTGGTAGCAGCATAAAGCACAGCAATTATTGCTGTGACTTAAGGTGCACGGCCCATGAGCCAGTGGTTTCTGATGTGATGTGCTGTGTAAAAGTGGAACAAGTTTCTTCAAGGCCTCTCCATCCTGTGTTTATAATATACAACATTTTATAGCTGAAATACAGTTCTCTGCATCCATAAAACCTCAACTGCTTTCCCTCTTTTTCTTATTATAATAATAATAATCCACCTATTTTTTCAGTGAAAGCCTTGAACAACAAATTTTCTTTTAAAAATTGTGTTACTAATTTCTTGAGACATATGAAAGGCAATCTTTCCTTCTCCCTCCTCCCCTCTCCTATGAAAAGAAAGTAAATCCAGGATCTTTCATTCATGAATTAGAAACCTGTGTCTGTTAATGTACTTTCTAATAAATGCAGCAGGATTTATAATGATCCTTTCTGCAGCTACTTATTTCTGCTGACAATCCACAATTTTTAAAGTCCAATAAAGGCTATGGGAAATATGGCAAACACAAGCACATCACTGGTACTTCATGTACCTAGAAATTTTTAAAGGAGAAATTTGACACGTTGTACACTGATTTTGAATAATTGTACTCAGAAGAATAAGATTTGTAGTAATATTAATAAAATTGTAACTGGGGTTTGCTGTATAATCTAAGTAACCCTTTTGTAGGTGAATTTTCTTGGAGAAATAAAAATTTTATATGTACAGATCATGCTTCATTCTTGAGATTTTCACATCACATAGGTCTTCCATCTCCAAAGAAGACAAAGATTCTTTTGGTATCTAATGCATCTCACTTTTTAAAACCAACTACCAGTGAAGTGTTACTGAAAATCCTTGTATTATTCTGTTACTTAATAAGGTGAACAAAATGCAGTGTTTGGTGTATATGGTTCAAAAATCCATAAAGTTATTAAAATTTTGCTGCACACTCCTTCTTAGTTTTACTGGTACTAGCACATCAATACTACTATGCTAGCACACAGATGCACCTGACATGGAAAGAGACTAACTGAATCAAAATAATTGAAAGGATTCATGCAGTCCGTTTACTGCTACATCATTTATAATTTATTGAATTTGTACAGAACAAAGGAAATAATAAATCTAGGCATTGTGGTGATCCGTGGGATGTGTAATAATGTTCAGGACAACCGCTCAGCCCACACTATCTGCCTGCTTGACAGAAGAGCAGGAGAGAGAGTGGTGTGCTCATTGACCGTGTGGACTTTGCACATTTAGGAACCCAGGGCAGTTTTTCAGCAATTTGTGCTCTCACTGGTGGCAAGCACTCTCAGTGCAGTCTGCAATTATGTCAAATCGACAACACAGTTTTAGACTTCTGACCCAGTCATGCATTTTGATTGACACTTAAGTCAAAAGAAACAGTCAACCAGCAGGAAGAATTTGAAGAAAGCAGTCACACAGATAGTAACTTATGTATAGATTGTTTCTTACTGGATGATCCTACAGAATCTCTCCTAATAACAAGGATGCTTCATGTCCTGTTTACATTATTGCAGATATGCAATTACTTTTATGATTGCAACACCCTGTAGACATGCTCTATCAAATTTTGTTCCTGGATATTTCCTTTTTGTTTCAGGTGTGATTTGTAGTTTATGACAAACTTATATTGCCATAGGGAAACTGACTCTGAATTGAATTCTAATATGACAAATTTCTTTTATAGCATACTTTTGGAACAGTATTAGTTTTCAAAATGTGATTACTGCACCTTAGAAGGTACTCTGTGAAAATGTGATTTCAGTATCTGTCTTGTTCTCTAAAGTATTTAGCTGAAAGCCATAAATGTAAAAATTTTAGCATAGTTCCAGTACTTCTGGTAAGAAAAATGTGAACATACTGGTCTGACTGGATGTCCAGTACGTGGAAATATTTTCTCACTTATACGAAAAGCCTGGTCTGAAAGCCAGCCTTTACCTTGGCTTCCTTGTTCACAATCCCCATGTCTGCTCAGCCTGTGCAAGATATTTTACTTGTTTACTTCTTCATAACAGATTTTCCACTTCTAATCTGGCTGCAACTGGGTGGTTATCCTTTGCTATCCTTGAGAAATCCTCCACAGAACACAGCTTAAAAGTAACTTTTCAAATATCCTTGTTGTTAAACAGAGACTGATTTTCTTAATTAATCTGGTAGTTGGTCTTCCATTGGATTCAGGAGTGATTAATATCTGTAAATTTTTGTTTGGGTTTTTTTTTTTCTTATTTAAACAGTCCAATCTGCTACTGAATCCGTTTTGCTTTCAGTCTAAACCTTTGTTGTATCTGAATATCTAATGTGGGCTGCTATTTTGAGCCAGGGTTAGCTTACACAATGGTGAAAAACCAAAATCCAGAATAATTTACTCTTCTTCCTCTAAAGATTGTCAGAACAAAAAAACCCTAAACAACCCACCCAAACAAACAACAGTCCTCCCAGAAACTATTAAAGTGTTAGCAAGAATATTTGAAAGACACTGGAAGATTTTGATACAGAAGATTATGGATAAATTTTAGGAAAAAAAAAACAGAAACATTTTTTCTCTTGTAATATTAATTCACACACTGTTAAATGAAACATAATTTGAACATTTTCAATCAGGAAAAGTACTTAATGTAACAACAGACAACAGAGTCCTCATTTTACAGTAGCCATTAGACTGACAAAAAATCCTATGCAAATATTTGGACAAGATTTGAAAAACATAACTAGAGAAATTTCCAAGGCTGTTGTTAACTGGTCAGTACAGTGAGCAGGTTAATAATTAAACATCTTGTATACAGGCTAAGCAAAAAACTTCTTCAATTTGTACTAAGAACTTAAGAAATAACAGAAATATTTAGACTTACAATTAAACATCATTGTGCAGTCTGATGGGTGTGGGTCCTTACAAAGAACTTTGAAAATACAATATATCCTCCTATAAAGTATATTATCAAGAGAAGTATGGATGGGTGTTTTTCAACAGCTGTTGTTGCAGAGATTGTAGTAAAAGTATGTGTTCAAAGTGCATTATATTCTATAATGAGAAATATCTGACATGGACTACTATGAAATCCTTCTGAGATTTTTAAAGAAAGGTTCTTCACCAAAAGGATGATTGGGCTACGCAGGGAAATGGTCACAGCATTAAGCTGCCAGGGTTTCAAGAAGCGTTTAGACAATGCTCTCAGACACATAGTGTGACTTTTAGGGCTGTGCTGTGCAGGGCCAGGATTTGGACTATATTAATCCTTTTGAGTCTGTTCCAATACAGAATATTCTGTGATTCTGGGACATTGTGATTTGGTTGCTCTATATTAAAAAAATGCAAGGGAGTTCATTGCTGCTGTTCAAAACTCCGTAATGGAGTCTGCATTCATTCACCCTCACTATACATTAAAGAATATTCTGATGTGCTGAGCTACCAAGAAGACACACTTCTTAAACTGACATGGACATAACATCAAGGAAGATGAATTTTTCTAAGCTTCCAAAAAAAACCCAGTAGGAATTTGAAGGGGCACACTTATTTTCACTAATTACTTATTCACGGCAGAGACCATTTGTCTGAGGATATGAGGATGTTTGCACAGGTTATGAGGGTATTTACCTCATATCCTCTGCCACAGGATACTCAGAGTGCAGGTTTCATCTTTATTACATTTAAATTCAAAATAGCTTGGGTTGCTGAGGCACAGAAAAATATTCTGGTGAATCAAGCATGGCCTTTCTTACACAGAACAAGCCCAATGAAGCACAAGGACAATGCATTCAAATGTTCAGACAGTTTTAGTAACCATGCACAGTTAGAGAGAGAGAAAAAAAATGAAACAGGGTAAATACATGAGAACACCTGCAAAATATTGCATGCTCAGTATTTTCCAGTTATGCTTATGTTCCTGCTTGTACCACCAACACAAGTCTCAATTGCAGAACTTGAGAAAAAAATTAAGCTTCAGATAAGGGACCTCTATGGATATTCAAATAAGGGAGTCCTCAGGATATGTTAGAAAACACAAAGAAAGTTGTTGCAAACACCAACATTGTCTGTTTTGTGTTTGAGATTCTGTTTTGACTCTTGAACTTACACGAAAGTGTTCTCACCTATTGTGAGGTAACACTGTGAAAAGTTATTTATTATCCTATTAAATCCTATATATTTAATATCCTATTAAAAATTAATGCAATTCTGAGCCATCAAAAAATTTTTGAGTGGTCAAACATTTTGAAAGATCAAATTAAGCCAGAAAAATTAGCTTCCCAGTGAGCTGTAATCCACCCAGCTATCTGTGTACCTAAATACATATATGTACTTAGAGTCATGCATAATTATAGAAAGGCATTTGAACTTAATGAAATGCTAGAGGTCCTTGGCAAAAATACAGTTTTTCAGCAAGACACTGTGCTCTCAAACCTGAAATATTTATCAAAGACCTGTCTGGAAATGAGGCAAAGCCAGGACTTGTCTTTTGTCTGCTTTGGCACTATTTTGGAAGAAATATCACCTTAATACAAAATGAAAAGAAATGTGAAGATGAGGTTATTCCTGTCCTGTCTGGCACCACAGGAATGACTTAAAAAATAGCCTTTGTTCCCACATGAGACCAAAAAGTTCTTGACAGAACAAGAAAATATGGAATGGTCATTCCCAGCGTAGGCAGGTGAAATTTCTCATTCTCTACTGATAGATTAATTGAATAGTGTCTTAGCTTCCCTCATCAGACATAATGAATGTTTGTTTACAGCTAGCCAGAAAGCAATATTTTCTGTTTCAATTATATGTTTCAATTTTTTCTACTATGCATCCCCACTTCATTAACAGAAATAGAACAATAAAATTTATAAATTCAACTCTCACTTCAAAGGCTGTACTTAAATCAGTGATTTAGTTTCTTCCGTTAATGTTTTCTTTTAACATTCTTATATTTGCCAGATTTACAATTTTTTCTATGTTTTGTCTGAGATGCAAAGAGACAAAAGGCACCTTGAAAGATGTAAATTACGTATTTAGATTTGTAACCCTAGTACTAAAAAAATACACAGATACAGATATCAGCATCTGAGCCACAAGTTAAGGAAGATGTCTCTCTTTTGTGATATGTAACTTACTATTTTTCACAATTTAAAATTGTTTTTCCAACCTTTAAATTTTCTGTTCATAATGGGTTTTCATAGGAGACACAGCATTATAGATTTGAAAAGCAAAGTAAGGGTGTGTACACTATCATATAAAATTATCAGAATCAGGGGATGCATTTAACTTCCCACAACCATTAAATCCTCTTTAAAAGACACTCATTATATTTGGTGACAATTATTTTTTGCCTTAAAGGTACTGTATCTGAAAGCATATAATACCATGAAGTACCAGAGAGCATATAGAACAAGAAAAAAACCCAAACTAGTCTTTTAAGTATTTAGAGATTCATGTAATTATATTTTATTATGTATGCATTTTTAGATCTTTCTAAAGGTTATAAACTTGATAGACTTATGCTCATTGCCATCAGACTGTCCCACTGTGATAGTCTTTACTTTCTTCCTATCAACCACGTAATTTACACGAATTTAACTACATATCTAAAACAGCTTTTTATTTTCCTTATAAAAAGAAGTTCAGAAGTCAATTTCTCATTTTTCATTTTGTGCTTTTTGCATTTATAACATGGTAGAGAAATACTAAATATGGAAGGAATCTACACTGTTTTTTTGAAACAATATATAATTAATTTTTTTCACATATTCAAATATATACGTGGGGTTTTCTTACAGGGAGTCTGCTTGAGAGTTACAAAAGGATTAAATAGTGGCTAAAGACTAGAAGACACAACTGCTGCATTGTGAATGACTTCTACTCTGTCTTTACTTTGCAACTGGTTTATTTTAGTATGATATTTAATACTTTGATCCCTGAATTGTGTAGGCAGGTACAGGCATCTCAGAATAAAACCTTGTAACTGCAGGTTGTTTCTCAGGTAAGGTCAAATTTCCACATAGCTTTTTTCACTGGTAGGATTTGATGAAGCACCGATTTCTCCTTGAACCAAATTTCTCCTATCTTCAGCTTCAAGATACAGAAAAAAATTCTGAGAAGCAAATAGTATCAGGATATTTTCTTCCTATAGGAAAGCAACTTGGGCCAATAAGAGCAGGAAAGTGAGAGACACGAATGTAATCTATCGACATCCAACAGAAAATTCTTGCTTTTGTTTAGCCCAACAGATTTTCTTAGTTCTATCTTAGGCTTCCTATGGGATTTTTTATTTCTTTGTTAAAGAAATGTCCTGGGTGTAAACAAACAATGGTGTCTACTCCCATCCATCCCTGATTAACTTAATTAATGGGCCATCCAGAACTCCCCAAAATATCCAATGCCTCATCATTCCATTGTGAAATGCTCAGCCCTGGGGGAGGTACCGGACATTCCCGCTGTAATATAATCCAGGCTTTCTGGACACTTGAATACTTCCAGCACCAACTCGGCAGATCTCCAGGAGCTGCAGAACCTCCAGAGGACAACTGTTCTCAGCCTGGACTGCAACCAGCACTTCCACAGGACAGCAACTACCACTCAACTGGACGGCAGCCTTCACCCTGACCAACAGGGTGCCAGGTCATGCTCTGGCCGTTCGGTTTTTCCCCATTTCTTTTATCAGTGCATTTATTGTAATCTTTTCATTCAATTGTAATTCTGACTTGAAATCTCTCTCAAAGTGTTTATGTGGGGGTTAATTTCTCCACTGCTTCACTTTCAAACCAGCACAAGAAACACGACCTTTACAGCTCCACTGTCCTAAGGTTAATATAGATGTTAGGTTTTTGTGAAGAAAATGCTTGTTTGGATACATGTGTCACTGCAGTTGTTGATTTTCCTACTATAGTTCCCTGATACCCATAATCCCTCCAAGAGGCACTCTCAGGTCTGATAAGGGAGCAGAGCTGGCTGAGCAGTGCATTTCTCAAACTTGCAGTATTCCCTGGAAAAACTTTAAAAGTCAGATTATTGCAATTTCTAAAAGCCATGGACTGCTGTGGGGAGCCTAAGCAAAACGTCACTTGAAAATTTAAATACTTAAATACTTGAAAGTCTATGCAGTTAATAAAACAGGTATTATTCTTTAGAGTTTCTGAAATAGTGTAGGGGTGAACGTTGAGAAGACAGGACAGAAAACCTCTGCTACTAAATTCAGAAGATTATTAAATTGCTTGGTAAGTTGTAGAAGCTAGGAAGACAAAAATTAGTATTTTATATATCTAAAAATATAAATAAAAATAAAAATATCAATAAACAAAACCTGGATATCTGTATTTTTCCTGATGTTTTGTAACAGAGGCATTCCTTTGAGAATGTTCTCCGCTGTATTGCTGTAACTTCAAATATTTCACCAAAACCAATAGAAGCATTTTAAGCCTATGCCAGTACTTCATCATGTCTCAGGATTTCCTCCAAACTCATCTTTCCATATATATCCGTATCCTTCTATGCTTCTATAGGCAAGAACCATATATTTAGGGATTTTTATCTGTCTTTTATGCTTTTTTTTAATAGATCACACTGTTGAATGTAGGCACTGATAAAGAAAAAAACAATCACAGATTCATTCATAAAGTCTGTTAGTAGGTCATGAATGTTTTAGCTTTGTGCAGGACTCCTGGATTATTTCCAGACTGGTTTAGAATGACAGCCATAGCCTCCATTTCAATATTCCCCCATTTTCTCAGTCAAGCATCATGTTAGATTTTTTTCAAACTCTTACACAGATATACATCTGATGAGCACAGCTACAAGCTGTGTATCAGCAAATGGTTCATTTCTTTTCTTAGTTGTTCCTGATAGAATGCCAGACTTATCCACAGTACAATGGGGAGGACTACGGCAGAAATTCTGATCTCCTGAATACAGTTCTCAGCTATCATGGCCAGAAGGTAATTTGTATTCAAAGTCAAAAATGGACAAGTAATTTCTCTGACCTTAGCCATCACTTATTTCAGGAATCCTTCTTTGCTTATGCTCCACTCTTATACAGTATAGATAAGACATCTGTGGGTTTTGCACCCACTGATTTTCTGTATGGGGTTGCCATCACCCCCAAGTCTTGACTACAGAGCAATAGCTACAGTGATATCACATCTAACAATTGATCAAGAGGAAAATCAAGATAACTTAAACATGAAGCTTTAGGTTTTAAGAAACTTGTTACATAAAACATTTCCAGAGAGCTAGTAATGCCATTGTCAAGTCTGTGTTTATGGTCATTAATATAATTTGGCTACAGGCGCCTTTTCATTTGACTGACTCTATGAAAGTCTGCTGATTTTGCAGATGAGAAAAATTGCTTAGTCACATAGTTTGGGGTCTTGACGGTCTTTTCGTACAGTTTCAGTAGAAAATTAAGGAATACCCCTACTTCACTGTGTGTAGTCACTCTTATCATCCGTTACACTGTTGGTCAGAAATAGAACAGCAGAGGATATGATTATTATAAAAAAGTAAACCAGTACTATTCTGGTTCTTTTTCTATGTCAGAATATCAACTTTTTGCTTGCTACCAGTTCTTGTACTTTAGTCCATCTGCTTTTTTGCTCTGATCTAGAAATATTATGTTCAACATCAGATGTGGGGAAGAACTTACTATTATCCTCAACGCTTACTGATTTCTGAAGGGCTTGGTTCTGATCTTGTTTGTGTTCTCAAAATACTTCCCCAACTCCTTAGTCTGTCTTCATTGTCATTATTTGATAACTTCAAATTACTTGGGATCCAAGATCAAACTCAGAAGTAGTAAAAAGGAAAAGAAGGACACCATTTTTGTATGTTATTGGTAAAGCTTCTCTTTAAAGTTTTTAACTGGTGAACATCCTTCTCAAAGAGCATTGTGTCTTCTGGAAGGACAGGCATCTTCTCCTTTAATGCTTGTGGCTCTTTGTACATTTTCAGCTAGGCGATAATAAGCTCTGATTTCTGAGATGGTCACTGGAGGACTCAACAATTTTTTATCCCATAAAAAATGTATAAGCCAGTTTCTTTCTTACCAAATGAAGAGGAAGCAAAGGTGTATCAGTATCAGAACATCCCTAAGCCCTTGACTATATGTATATTTTAGTAAGCTGGAATATACAATCTTATAGAAAATAATGCAAATATTTTTACAGGTAAAATGCAAAATAATTTTAGAGGTAAAGTATTTTAGAAAACACTTGGGTTTTGTTGCTTCTCATGCTCTACCCCTGCTCTAAGGTGGAGTTTCACCCAGAGAAGTCAGTCTTTATGAACTTCTCCAACATGGGTACTTGCCACAGGCTGCAGTATTTCACAAATTGTTCCTTTGCAGGTCACAGGTCACAAGTCCTGCGAGAAAACTTTCTTCTGTATAGGCTTCCCTCTGGCTGAAGTGAAAAATCAGGAAAAATCTGTTTCTAAGCAAAAAGAGACATCTTGGAATAAACTCGAATGCTTTTTGTTGAAAATAGCTAAATTTTCAGAGTCTAGCTCTGTAGGTGTGACATCGTTTGATTACCAGAAAGTAAGCAGTAGGTAACTCAGATAGTCTGAACTATACAAAGGCATGTTGAGGCCGAAATGGCTGGTTTCTAATCAAGTTATTTTTAAGAGTAGCAGAATTGGGTCTTACCTTATTTAGACTTGCCCACATTAAAATGTCACTGCATTTACTTCTGATCCTTTCTTGCTGTGCTCTCTCAGCACCAATCATAGTCTTCAAACTGAACCAAACTTAATATACCCTGCCTTAAACAAAATTGTCAGGCATGTAAGGTTTCAGCAAGAATATTCACTCGGAGTAGCAACAGCAGACAATCCAGGAGACTCTTGAACTGCACTGAGGGTAAGCCAGGTAATAGACAGAACTATCAAAGGCAATGCTGGTTACCAACACTAGCTAGCTAGTCAGATATATCACAATTGGAGGCAGCCTGGATGCAGTGTTCACGCATCTCTCATGAGACTCTACCTGGAGTACTGCTTCCAGTTCTGTGGTACAGGAGATGTGGGAGTTCAAGGGAGACATGGATCTGTTGGAGCAGGTCCAGAGGAGGGCCACAAAAACAACCAGAGGTCTGGAGCACCTCCCCTATGATGGGCTGAGAGAAGTGAGATTGTTAAGTGTGGAGTAGGGAAGGCTCTGGGCAAACCTTATGGTGGCTTTTCAGTACCACACATTTTAGCAGGGTCTGTTCTGTTACTACAAGGCTTAATGGTTTTAAAGTAAAAGAGGGTTGATTCAGACTAGATATAAGGTAGAAATTTTTTCACAATGAAGGTGGTTGTAGTGAAACCTTGACCCAAGAGGTGGTGGATAAGGAAACATTCCAGGCCACGTTGGATGGGGCTCTGAGTAACTTGATCTCGTTAAAGACATCCCTGCTTGTACCTGATTGTACATCCCTGATTGTAACAAAGTGATCTTTAAAGGTCCCTTCCAACACAAACTCTTCAATGATTCTGTGACTCTATGATGCAATCATGCTCCAACACCAGAGACATAATAATAAATTTCAAACATGGTGTCAGGAAAACCAAATGGGGAAGATGTAACCTTAAAAACACCTCAATTACCATTGCGGAAGGGTAATAAGTGAAACAACTAAACTGTAATTTCCAGTGGCGTAAAGAAGCAGAGGGATGGGATCCATGAAGGTAAAATTTCTTTTGCAAAAGAAAAAATTACTTAAGACATTTAAAGCTCAGTGGTATACTTCAGCTGTTAAACCTATGAAAATAGGCAAACATGCAGGAGCCTGAAAGAAAATACAGTGCTATGAGCACCTTCTATTATGCATAAAGCTTCAATCAGTCATATACAAGGAGAAACTTTCATTTCCTGTTAAGAAAAAACATGTTGCAACAGAAACTTACATTGGTTTTGTTTTGGAGGTTTTATAGTTCATTTACAGGTTTTGTAACTGATAACAACAATTTTTCTCCAGAAACTTTCGAAAATACCAACTAAATTCCTCTGGGAATTCTGGAATTCACAAGAAGAAACATGGACATAAAACTAAATTTTGAACCTTGAATAATCTCAGTTGGACTTCAACACAGCCACATATTTTTGGGATATTGCTGGGTATATGCTCAAGCATTTGAGTAAATTATTTGAACTGCCACTCTGCAGAAAACACCAGCTTGTAGTCAGGACTCACCTTGCAGCCAAGTACTGCATTGAATGAAAACAAGCTAAATTTCAACGAAAATATCCCCTCTGTTCCCATGAGGCTGCCACTCCAGAACACGCCTTCTGCCAGTGCAGACACAGTTGCAATGACAGATCCTTCTCTGGGCTGGTTATTTCCAGTATGAAAGTAGGCAGACTCATGTATAATCTAAATTATCTTTATATTGATTATATTAATTCTATTACATCTACTATATTAAGAATATTAATACTAAAGTATCATATTTTAAATATTATCTATACAGCGATATACAAGTATACACCGGAATCTAGAAACCCATCAAGGTAGGAAAAAACAGAGTAGGAGTTGGCAGGGGTATGGGTTGGTTCTTTTAATCCACTGAGAACTGCAGAGTTACTATGGTGCCATCTTCAGGGAGATAACGTGGTTTACTTGATTGATTTTCATCAGTGAGAGATATGGCAGCACGGTGCTAAGCTGGTTTTTTTTCCCCACAGAATTCTGTTTGTTATAAAACTGTCATCAGAATTTGCAAAGCAACCCAGAGCGGTAGCTTAAATGTTATTCCCAGCCAGACTATATATACTGCAAAGCCGCGTCTGACTGCATTTAGAACTCATACAAAAACAAAAATAAATTAATAAAAGATACTCATTATCATACTTTGATTCCATGTTTTTATAAATATTTGAACCCAGCCTTAGATGTTCATACATGAGGCAAAAGGCAGCAAACTTCCTCAATTTACATTAAACCCCCTTCAATTAAATCCTCAACTATAACATAAATTATAATCTTTGAAATAAGATTATTTGCTTTTATGATATCCATGAAGCAATAAAATTACTGGTTTACACTAGGGCTAAATATTTTCTAATATCTTATAATAAAAGAAAAAAGCCACAGTAAAAAAACCCGTGTGTTTTTCTCCCAGCAGAGGACTATTTTCCCATCCTTTTCTTTGGTATGCAATGAAGCATTCTAGACAATTTAGAATATTATACTATACAGCCTTTATGCTCTCTATATGCTACGTTGACCCTTCTGTTGGTAACCTTTTTTTTTTTTAATATGGAAAGAAAATTTATATTATTGAACAATGCAAAAATCTTCCAAACTTGAAAATATCTCAGTATCTCTTCAGTGCGCTGTGAGATATATGGCACAAATTAATTTCTTTAGGGAGAAAATTATATTACTACAGCCATGAGAATGTAAACATTTTTAAACCTGTCCGTGTCAAACACACATGCAAATATACACATACATATATATGTATTCAATATATACATAGCAAACGACTAGTCATATGCAGGATTTAATACTGCTAGAGGTATTTGGTTTTCAAGTAGAAACTTATGTATAAGAAAGAAGTGCTGGGTGCTGTAGTTCTTCCATGGGGAAAGAAGTCTCTAAGTAAAGGAAGTTTAGAATTTTTTTTCAGGGCAGAATTCATCAGCTGGTAAAATTAGAAAGCTGAGCAAAACTGAAATGCAGCTTTTGCAGTTTACAGCAAAGGACCCTTAAAGAAATAGCACTTATAGTATCCTCCTAGGGATCTAGAAAAAGATTTATTTAATAAGTTTTAGAAACAGATATGCTTTCTGAACTCTTGTTTTCTCAAAATAATTTTATATATATATAT
>WBMZ01002195.1:6401-58386 GCA_013400975.1 Atrichornis clamosus | reverse complement strand
GGGACAGCGCTGCGCCCCGGCCGAGCCGCTGTTCCGCAGCCGCGGCTGCCCGCACGTCCCCCCGCAGCACCTGCGGCGGTGCAGGGCTGCACATCCCGCACGGCGCAGGGCTGCACATCCCGCAGGGAGCGGGGCTGCAGACCCGGAGGGCGGCGGCGGCGGCTGCGCCTGCAGTGCCCGGAGCCCCCCGTGGTCCCGGCCCCCGGCCCGCCTCGGTACCGCTTCCAGAGCCTCCTGGACACACTGGTGGAGGCTAAATCCCGAGCGGAGTGGCTGGAATTGAGAGGGTTAATCGTCAGGCAGCGTATTACAGGGAAATTGCCCTTTCATGCTGCTTTATCCCACTGAATTCGTTTAATTGATGAATCACATAACTTCGAGATGGAAAAGACCCATTATGTCATCAGCTTCCCTCCCCTGCCAGTGCAGGATTGTTCCCCACAGTATACGATCACTTACATTATATAAAAGCCTGCTGCTCACTTTGTCAGAGCGGGAGCAGTGATCAAATACAACCTGTGCCTGTGTAATTTGAAGCACTCCAGAGCTAAGTAACACCAAGTCCGTGTTTAACAGACCTGGTCTCATTAGCTTTCCACTGCATAATACATTATCTTCACTTAAGATCACCACCTTGGCCGTCCAAAAATACTTAATCACCTGACCTTACAGATGGTTTCCATCTCTTCTTCCCTTCCCCTTACTTACCCCGTGTGTTGTTGCTTTGGGATGAGGTTTTTTGATGATGTTGTGGTTTATTTTTCTCTTTTTTTCTGGAGTAAAAGCCATTCTAAAATCCTCTACCCTTGGCAGTGCTGCAATCACAGCTAGTTTGCATGCTGCATTCACCAGCCCTGTGGCAACATAAGTGCAAAGAAACAAACAGATTTCCTGTCTAGCCTGGTATAGGATGGTTTTTGTTGTCGGGGTTTTTTTCAGTGAGTGTCACATATGCTGAAAGTTTTGTGAGAAACTTCTGGTGAAGTTCTGAGCAAGAGAAAAGTCTCTTTCTGCCACTCCCGGGCAAAACAATCAAAACACTAGAGTGAGTCTTCTTCTAAAGTGAAAAATAAAGCACAATTTTCTGTCTGAAGTTCAGCAGCTCAGCATCAGCTCCCAACCTTGGATCCTGCAGCCCTGGACTTTGTACAAAATGACCCCCCCCCCCCCAAAAAAAAAAAAAAAAGAAAGGAGGTATTGTTGCCTAAACTAACCAGGCTGTTTTTCAACCCTTCAAGAAACTCTGTTGCTGCCTTTGACTCAACATCCTCTTATGGCAGTGAATTCCATGCCTGCCGCACAGAGCTGACTGCAAAGTATTCCGGGAGCTCTGCATTCGGTGCACTCGGAGCTGCTGTGCACCAGGAGCTCTGTGAGCAAGCACTCACTGGTGCAGTGCTATTTCCACCTCTACAAGCCCTAACACAAACACAGATGCTCAGGAGTGTGATGAAAATGCAGATCTGACAAGCAGAGGCCTGGGTTCACCGTGCTGCTCTGCCCTTGGTTTCCTGCAGGATTGCAGGCAAGTCTATACATTCTGCTTTTTTATCTGGAAAACAGGGCTAAAAGTGCTTCCTTTGCCTGTCACAATTCCTTAGGCTGCTTATTTCTGAGAGCTGCCTTAGCACAGCAGAACCCAAATCCTCATTGGAAGCTATGTGTACACCAGTCACAGAAGAAAAAAAAAGAACTAGTAATAGCAGCCTTCGTTTTTACATTACTATCCCCCTCCTCATTTTGAATAGCTTTGAACTCTGGGATTTCTCCTTGCAATCTAACATTACTGACAAGCAGTCATGCTGGAAGGTAGGGACCTTTCTAAGCGAGCTATTAGCCACAGGGTCAATAAAAATCTTGTTAAAGTACACAGACTAATGAGCAGTGTAACTAGGGCTTGCAAGAAGGTCGTATGTTACATATTATAGTGCTAAGTAGCTTCAATTAAATGTTGAGGAATGGAAGGAGAATCCAACTTGCTGCCAAATTTGAAGTCAGGCTGCTGCTATTTCCTACCTTCTATATTACAGAAAATGGCCAGCAGCAGCTGAACTGGTAATCCCCACAAAGAGCCAAACCCTGACGTTCTCCTCAGCAACAAAATTTTTCGTAGGGGAACTAAATGTTGCAAAAAAAACCAAAAAAAAAGCCCAGCTTTGTGTGATGGGAGGTCTTCTTTGTGTGGTGCCACACCGCATGTGACATCAGCCCTCCCCAACAGTCACTGGCTGGGAGATGTGCTTCCACTTGAGCTCCCCCATGGAAAGTGCATCCAGCCGGGCGCGGCGGTGTGGATGAGCACAAGCAGATGGAGAAGCAGCAGGCATTCCGAGTGGCACAGGTTGAGGAGCTCCACTGCCACCCTTGATGGCTGCTGATGTGACTTTTTATGCGCAACCAGCAGTGATAGACTCCTCGTGTCAAAGGGAGGGCGGCACAGCAAAAGCAGGGGCGTTTCTGCAGGTTCAAAGTCTTGCCTTGTAAAGAAAGCTGCAGTTTCCCCGGTTTCAGTCTGGCAAACAAAAGATTTCCCTTGATGAAAAAAAAACAGAAATTTTTTTTGAAAGAAAGCATCAAGTTGTTGATTAAAAGTCCCTGTGTGTTGGAAGGATTACAGAAAAAAAATTGTACTGAATGAATGTAAATCTGAAACTGGATTAAAAAATAAGCACTGGCTTTACACAGTGAAACAGTCTTTAAACACCGTCACCAGGAAACCTGGAGACTCCTGGTTGAAATCACTGGATGCAGAAGCACAGTGGATTTCTGAGCGTGACATCATTCATGTAGGTGTCTTGAGCGACCCTCTCAGTGTGCAAAATTTCCTCACCATGAAGGACAGTGTGATAGAAACCATTGCAGAATCCAAAGTGACAGAGGATGTCCTGGTTTTTTGAACGTTATGGATTTTCATAGGCATTGCAATCCCAATCCATCTAAGCCTGGAAACCAACCTGGAAACTTTTAAACTCCATTTAGAGCTGCCTAAACCCACAAATGAGTTGTGCAGGTATCACCACACACCTCATTTAATGGCCTTGGAGGCAGAGGGTAAAGTGAGATATTTTGGTCTAAATTTGCCATGCAGAGCCTCTGTCAATCGTTCTGGTTCATGACATGGAAAGAGTCAACAGATGGAACCAAAGGTGAGCTTGTGGTGTTGACAGTTGTGTTTCATTCCTTGAGGGCAATAAAGGATCCTTTAAAAGGTTTTAATCTTTTAATGCTGATTTATGAGCCTTGCTAATATCCTTCAGCATTATTAGGCACTTTTGTGACTGGGATAATCAAATCTCATGCTTCAAAGCGTTCTGATAGCTGATGGGAGATGACAATGACTTTTGTTCTCTCTTGTCATATCATTTCATTGTTTGTCCTGCTCCTTTTTAAAGCCTTGAATATGGGCCCTCTGTGATCAAAAGAGGCAAGGAGTAGACCCATTCCTGTTGCTACACAGAGGGAAGAGGAGAGCTTGGGAGTCATCCCTGTGAAGAAGGAGGCAGAAACTGCCCTCAGTCATACAACAGTTGTGCCATTAGGGCCAGCCTGGAGAGGAAGGATGTCACTGCCCTGCTGCTCTATATCTCTCATCAGTGAGCTGGAAAGGGACAAAGTGTGGCAGTGGGAGGATGGCTGGGCAGGGAAGAACAGAAAATGTGCTGTATTAGGTCGCAATCAAGCCTTCTTATGTCCCCCTCAAAAGCAGCTGTATAATCAGAAATGGAAAGCAAAGTGCCAATCCACCCCTGAGCATATTCAGGTTTTTAATACACAGGACTTTTTCCTTAACAGGACCCACTTTTGGCTTCCCATAATTGAATGGCTTTGTACAAGACCTTATAAAAGCACCAGAGCAAGAACTTTTTGCACGAATGCTGCTGGCCACCAAGCGCGGAGAGCAGAGCGGCCCTTCCCCGCGTCACTGGGGACAAGCATCACATGAAGCACTGCTGTCAGAGAAGGGAACACCTGAGGAGCACAGAACATCACCAGAGCAGGCACATTCCTGTAAAACCAAACGGCAGCTCTTGCAGTGGGTCCTTGCAATACACAAGAAGTCAGCTTTGGGACGTCTGAAGTTCCTCCTGTGTGAGCTCATTTGCAGGATGACTCCAGCTTATAAGAAAAGGTGCTGACACATATCTAAACAAAGCCCCACCTCATATGCCATTTCTGCTTGAGCTGCCCAGGAGTGAACCAGAAAGTGGTCCTTTTGAAACAACAAGTCTTGTGATGAAACCCCAGGCTTGAGGCTCATGACAGAGTGGTGATGAATCATAGAATTACCCCATCATAGAATGGCCTGGGTTAGAAAGGACCTTAAAGATCATCTCGTTCCAACCCCCTGCCATGGGCAGGGACACCTTCCACTATCCCAGGTTGCTCAGAGCCCCATCCAGCCTGGCCTTGGACACTGCCAGGGATGGGGCAGCCACAGCTTCTCTGGGAAACCTGGGCCAGGGCCTCACCACCCTCACAGGGAACAATTCCTTCCCAATATCCAATCTAACCCTGCTCTCTGTCAGTGTGCAGCCATTCCCCCCTGTCCTGTCACTCCATCCCCTGTCAATAGTCTCTCTCCATCTCTCCTGTAGCTCCCCTCGGGTACTGGAATGCTGTTCCCCCAAAACCTTCTCCTCCCCAGTCTGAACACAAGCATCATCCCTGGGTTGAGTTTTCTAAGAAAAAGTGTGCCTTAGGAAATCAAGGCATTTCAGGATAGTCACAGTGCTCAAACAATCCACCAGTTTTACTATAGCCACAATTACAGCTATCCCACCAAACCAGAGCCAGACTCAGTCCTGGCAGGGCTGCAAGGTCACCTGCAGCAGAACTCCAGGAACACTGATGAACAGCAACATTAGACTGCAGCAATGGGACTTACAGTTTGCATCAGTGACTTACAGTAGAGGTTGTTTTGAGGCCAGTGATAAGTTACCATGAAATATGGCACATTATCACATAGTCTTTTTTTAAAGGACACTCAGAAAGACCATCCATCACTAATCAAGCTACATGGAGGAAAAAATCCTCATGGGCTTCCCAAAAAGTGTCGCCTGATAGTTTAAAGAGAGGCTGATGCCTACCTCAAAAGCTGACTACAGACCCGAAACTGAGGCTACCAAAACCTAAGAGTCTGTTGGCACTCCCAGCATCACTGAGGGAAAATTCCTATAAAGCAGAGATGTGAAGAGGCCTACAGAGAAAGGAGCAGAGTTTATATCAGTGGCAGTGGAAAATGAAAAACAAGAGGTATCTGCACAATATGAGAATCTACACTGATGTCAAACCAGTGTCTACAGGACTGAAGTCACCAGTCTTCAGCAGTAATAGAAGTCAGGCTCAAATTCAAAAGTATTCAGTGTTTCTTATGAGTCAGGGCAGGATCTTAAACTGGATTCATTATTATCTTCATCACACCTGGCAGAATGTGAATGCTGGGATCACAATCATGTATGTTCCCAGCAGAAACCAAGACATGCAGTGGAGGGATTCCCAGGCACCAGAGCAGTGGCTGATGGCAGATTCTACTGGAACTGGAAGTGCTGAAGAAGTGGCCCAGCCATGATCCCAGACTGTGACTGAGAACAGCATATTAGACTGAATGCAGATAAGCTGAAGCTTGCAGAGAACAGTGGCCTGAACATCTATGAGTGCTTCCAATTACACCTCAGAAACCTTAGAGCCACTAAGGAAATGTCCAGAGCAAAAGTGGTGAAGGATTTCTAGTGGTTTGTAGAGAAGATAAACTGCTAGATCTTCTTGTTTATCCTCCTGCTTCTCAGGACCCAAGAATCATCAAAGCAGCTGTCTCAGAGAGACAAAACTTGGCAGCAGTCAGGGCCCCATGTGACGGGGAAAAGGCAATCCAACGCAGGGAACCAGTCCCAAATTGCTATAAACCGCTGGAACAGACAGAGCCACCGAAAGCTTGGACCTTGCTGCAAAGTCAGCACCTGGAGCACTTCCTGGTGGAGCCCTGACACAACCGGCGTGGAGTCGGATAAACC
This sequence comes from Atrichornis clamosus, assembly GCA_013400975.1. NCBI lineage: Eukaryota > Metazoa > Chordata > Aves > Passeriformes > Menuridae > Atrichornis > Atrichornis clamosus. The sequence goes on along the minus strand of WBMZ01002195.1, from coordinate 52,375 downwards.
AGGAGCCGCTGCTCCTGCACAGGGGCGTGGGACAGTCCCATGGTGTCACTTTGGGGCACGGCAGGACGGTGCAGCATGAGCTCCAGCACGAAGGCGGCTTGCTGAGGAAGTGCTGCGTGCTCCTCGGGGCTGTCTGGGTGTGGTGATAAAGGCATTAAACCCGCTTGTGTCCCGGCTCTGCCGGGAGGAAAATGGACCACAGGCATCACCCGTCTTTTTACTAGGCAAAGGATTGAGTGTGTGTGTGTGCGTGTGCACACGTGCAAGATGGGATTTTATTTAAAGCAGGACAAGCAGTAATCCCTGCGGATATGAGAGCTGGCATCAGGAAATTAATAACTTCCTACCTAGGGATAGAGGGTGCTTTTTTGAGCCAGGCACCAATGTGCACTGCAGAGCATATGTGACCCAGCGTGTGCAGGGTACGGGATCCATTAGGATCATCCGAGACCCCTTTGAAAATGGTCATTTTTAAGGATGGGAGATGCGTGGTCTGCTTTCTGAGAGGTGACTCTGGAGGAAGCTCTGGCCAGAGCTGATCAGGAGTAGAGCAGTGACTTCCCAGAGTCTGACAGGCCTTGCATGACCTGCTCTGACACAGCTCGGAGCACTGTGCAGCAGAATTTATGCCATTCAGCACTTAACAGGCCAGATTTGAGCACCAGATGTCTTGCCATGGGTATCAAAAATGAAAAAGAGTGAGAGCAAACAAAGTTAGCAGCATAAACAGAGCAGGGACTGATAGTAAAAACAAGGCAGTCAGGAAAGAGATTCTAACCTGCCAAAGCTGGGCCACAGCAAAGCTTTTCCCCTAACAGGGGATGACCAGTGCATCTATTGAAGAAAAAGTGTGGAGGGGGGTGTGTTGCAGTCCAGCAGCCAGGCTTTAAAAGCAGCTACACTAAACAAGCCACTCAAAGCACAAAAATGGAGACAAGAGACAGTCATTTACATGTGCTGCTCAGAGTGGAGCAGATATGAAGACAGACAGGGAGCAGCAGCACGGGTAAGGCCGAAGGAAAGCAGCTGCAGCCTGGCAGGGGTCACAGGTGACAGCTACAGTGACAGGACAGTGGTAAAGGAAGGCCAAAGGTACCCGCAGAGCTGGGAGAAATGTGACACCACCTGAGCAGAGACCAAACAAGAAAACATCAGCACCAAGGTGCTCGTGCAGCAGAGCCACACCAGTGGGAAACAGGGCAACTCAGAAGGTCTGAGGGAAATCAAAAGCCTGGTAATAAGGGGCTCCATCTCTCTTGGAGGGACTCAGGATCTTCAGCCTCGGCTCTAAGTCTAAAGAAAGCCTGAAAGAACCACACAAGGGCAGAGAATGCTGAGCAGGTAGTTCAAGTGTTTGTGTCTGTGACAGAGGGTTGGAAAATGCTCCCTGCTACTGTTGTCCTTCCGTGATGAAAATTGCCAGTGCAGGTTGCTTTGCGGAGCTTCCTCTTGCATTATTTTTAGCATGCAGGAGAGGCAAAAATGCTTAACAGGTTGTGTTTCAAACATATACTTACCTAACAGCCCAAATTTAGAGTTACAACTGCATGTCCTCTTTCAGGGATAGGGTGCTTGCTGACCTGCCTGCCCAGAATTCTTGCTGTCTGCTGGGGACACAGCTGAAGTGAAGCAGAAGCAATTATTTATAGAAAAAGAAGGAACTTGAGTAAACAAAAACACTGGCGGCTACTGTGTAATAAAGTGAAAGACTCAGATGCGTTGAAGCCTTGTCCTCAGGTGATTGTAAGTGCTTCAAAATAATTCTAAGTCTTACCCAAAATGAAGGCAACTAGGCACCCCTCAGACACTGTCAGGCCGTCAGAGTCCCATCTTTTCTGTGCCAGGGGCATTGCTGTTGTTCTTGCTTCTCAGTCTTCCTTTTTTTGTGTCTTGTCCTGCTTTTATATCTGGGCCAGGGTCTGTTCTGGACTCGAGAAGTTTGTGATCTATTCCCTTTCTGGAGCCTCTTCTGCGCTGGCTGTGGCGGAAGGGAATGGTCTGCTTCCTGTTGGCTGTGTTTCTTAAGTGCTTTGTTAGATCTTAGCCCTTGAGTTCTGAGAACCTCTTTTTATGATTTATTTTCACTTGAAGTCTCAAAATCAAGTCTCATGGTGCTTAAAATACCACTGAGTGCTTAGTGAGCACATTGCAGTTGGGCCATTACACTTCAGACAAATCTCTCCCTCCCTATGTGGCAACTTGCTGATTTATTTACAAATTGCTTGCCTTTTGAATTTCTAAATCCTTTGCCCCACATTTCAAATCCTTGTGCATTATGTAGAAAAAGAGAAAGGATGTTCAGCTGCATTACCTCCTGTGTCCAATTGCCTCAAAGCAATAGTCAGTGAGTTAATATTCAACACTTACAGCAGTATTTTCTGACTTTCACAGTGTCTAAGGACTGATCCCAGGATAATGATCCCGTTGTACTGTGTAGCAGAGAAACACATTGATAATGTGAGACACGCCAGGAAGAGCCTTTCAACAAGGCACAGGGAGCAGTGAGCATGGCAAGATGGATGTTGTAGGGCAAACATAACAGCACAGTGCAAAACGACTTGCCAGCAGCTCCTTCCAAATGTTCTGCTAATAACAGTGTATTATAAAGGTGAACACACACACACAGGGGTGCTCCAAATCCGAGTCAGAATATCAGACCACTGTTCTCACTCAGTCCTACCGAGTATCTTCTTTTCCTACACTCTGGGATGTGCTTTGGAAGGCAATCTGCTGGCCAAAGCCAGCTCCCCAACACAGAACTGCAGCACTCTGGGATGCGTGGCAGGAGCCAGCAAAGCCACTCATAGAAGGAAGTTTGGTCTGCCTCAAACCTGAAGGTGATCCATAATGGATAATTTTAATTCAGAGGCTGTCACAACCATAATCTTTCATTTCCCTTATGCTTGTTGGTACAGCTTAAAAACATGAAGAGTTGTGCTTGTCTCTATCCTCATTAGCCAACGCTAATGGAACTTCCATGGACTGGGTGAAGTGAAAGGCATCCAACCTACCTGCAAGAACAGGTAATACCCAACCACCCAGGCCTCCTGTGTCCTGGCATGTTTTACACGTGGCAAACTCGTCCCTTTTCTGCTGTGAATGGATATGGATTTATTTACCCATGTGTCTGCAATTTAACAGAGTCCACACACCACCACTGAGCTCTCTATGGACAGATTCCAGGTTTCCTTATGGAAATTTTACCTAGACCTGTAGGAAGTCACTGTGTGTGGTTCAATGAGGCCAGTTTCCTACAGCAGCAAAGCAGTAGAAAAGTAATTATGACATTCTGTCTGATCGATAAAAAGAAATAGAAATATAATCATTAAGATGTAATATTAGATGATACCTTTATCTGCAACATTATGTCTGTGTTTGGGCATCTTGTATTGTGGGGAAAAAGCAGACATTGAAAATGCATTACATATAGCAACTGAAGATGGTGAAGGATGTAGAAACAAAAAAGAAAATGTGCAAAAATAAAGTATTTCAAGATAAACCAAATCCTTCTTTAATTGGTCTCTGCAATTTATTACATTTATCACAAATAGTGAGTAGTTTCAGGTTATCCACAGCTGTAAATTTTTAGAGTTAACTCTATTAAAAATAGTCACCCTGCTGGCACACAGGCATTTGTGACTATGCATATCTCGTTGGATTGCTACCAGCTGGAAAATCAGTGCGTGGAGCAGAACTCTGACCTTTGTGCTGCAGAATCAGAGGAAACAATCAACTGAAGCAGATAAAGGAGAATCCTCATTAAGAGGGAAATGGTACAGAAATCAAATTCACTTGTGCTTTGCCAACCAGCCCACCGAGGCAAAGACCTCCACTTACTCAGCCAGCAGCGTGAGGGATCTCTGAATTTTGACTTGGAGCATTACATTAGTCAGAATACTGCTAGGAGTTAGCACAGCCGGGGTTGGAGGGTCCATTTGGGTGTGGAATCCTGCTCTGTGGAAGAACGGTAGGAGCAGAACAGGCTGCTCTTTCATTCTAGCCAGGGAAGCAACAAAGACATCCAGTGGCATTAGCACCAAGTAAATACAGAACAAAGGAGCTATTCCTTCGTATAATATGGAAGTCACCACTGTATTGAGGACAAGCACAAGTCATATGTTCCTCTTAAGTCCTACTTAATCTCTGCTTTGAGGATTTAAAGGACATTCAAGTGATTCATAAACCCTGTGCTTGTTCTCTGCACAGGAATGATTTTTTACCCACCATAGAGACAGCTGAGCCACAGAAAACTCTGCAGTGGGTCTCATCGGTGGAGTAATGCTGCTGTGTTCAGCAAGGTCTGGCTGGTGCTCTGGCTGACTTGCAGCTGCAGCTTTAACATCTGACGTGCTGATAACCCAGACTCCTGGTTTGTGGTGTGCCCTGATTCCCCACAGGGTCCTGGAAGTAATGTATGTGTCTTACCGGCATCATTACATATCTGGCTGGGAAAGAAAGCCAAGGAGGAGGTCTGCGTCAAGCACAAGGCAGGAATAAAGGCAGCAGGTCTCTTCTGACAGTTTAATGATCTGATCCAGCATGACAAACTTCCTGTTTTCTGAAAAAAAGAAAAAAAAAAGAATAAGAAGGGATAGAAAAATATCTGCTTGTTTACAGAGAATTTGTCCAGTTGGAAAATGGGCCGTAAACAGTAAGGCAGTGCCTAAATGTTGCTGCTTTTGAAGGCAGCAACCAAACTGTGAAACATACCCTTTGCATACTGTGTGTGAGTTTATTTTGCTTGGGTTTCTGCTTTATGCATCCTTATGGTGATCTGTTATTGATCCTCTTGCATATTTTTTTGCAGGTTCTTTGGCAGTGACTTTTGCATCTATCACAGCTCCAAACTGCAGCATGAAGCGAAAAGGAGATTATTTGGATCTATAATTCTGTCAAATGACACTCCTTAAGATATTGTGTAAGCTTCAAAAGGTGAATTTATGCTCTGGCTTTTATATCCCTTTGTGCCTGAGCCACTTTGATGTATAGGAATCTTTCAATAAAAGCAAATAAACACACACCCACCACTTGCTGAGCCATGAGCTCTGAGAGCTTCTTTATAGGGGGACTGATGCCTTCATATCTCCTTTCTTAAAAGGAAAAAGAAATTAGAGGGAGATTATTGACAAGGGCCTGGAGTGACAGAACAAGGGGGAATGGCTTCACACTGACAGAGAGGAGGGTTAGACTGGATATGAGGAAAAATTCTTCCTTGTGAGGGTGGTGAGGCCCTGGCCCAGGTTTCCCAGAGAAGCTGTGGCTGCCCCATCCCTGTAAGTGTTCAAGGCCGGGGGAGTTGGAACAAGGTGACCTTTAAGGTCCCTTCCAACCCCAGTCATTCTATGACTCTATGAAATTCAAATGCATTTAGAGATGCAGAGAAAAACTGGTAATCAAAAAATATCAGAGACAAACTCTGGACAGGGCAATCTTTTTTTTTCATCCACAGAATGAATCCTGAATGATAAATTCCTAAAACCTAGTTAAAGTTCTAGATGTTTGATTATAGTGCTAACACCCTGGTTCTCACTTCTCACTCTAACAGCAGCACTCTTAGCTTGGTTCAGACACTTTTCTTCCTTGTCCCATCTTTCATCTTGCCTTTTCCATGTAGACTGCAGTCTCTCTAAAGCCAGAGTTTGCATGTTCATGTGATATGTAATTCAGGTGGCCCTGATCCTGTGCCAGTGGAAGAATATAAAAATCTCCAGCTTGATACTCAGCAACACAGCTGGAAAGTTGGAGAGGGAGTAAGAGTACCATTTGTTCCTAATGGAGTATGACCTCTGCCTCTGTCCAGCTTTGATCACTACAGAACAGAAGCCTTTCCCAGGTCCTTTCGTACTACTTCCCCTGCTGTGCAGTTCTCTGTTTGCTACTGGATAGCTCCCCAGCTGCGGCAGGAACTCCCCGCTCTCTGTCCCTGCTGAGAGGAAATGGTGCTCCCTGCCAGCAGAGGTGTTCTGGGTGCACTTATAAACCAGAGGGGCCTCCCGTCACGTGAGCCATGTTGCATTTACTCCGGTTATTTAGCGAGAACTGGTGACCCAAAGTTTGCTGGTCCTAGTGCAGCCCTCCTTTCCTTCAAAACCCATCGCAAGTCCTGTCTATAATTCCATCCTCCATGCTGGAGCACCTTTGGCTTTGCAGCAGATGGCAATGCAGCACTGCCCGCTGCCAAGATGAGCCAGTGCATTTTCCCATCGTCTGCATCTTGCTGTGAAGCAGCAGAAAAAGAGGAAAAAAACCCCCACTTGGCAGATGATGTGTGGCAAGTTCTCTCCTGTTGTGGGGCTCTCAGCAATATGAGCACATCGATTCCAGTAACTCAGGAATAAGCAAATGGAGTAGTCTAGAGACAGCGTGCAGCTGGCCCTTACTGGTGGACATAGTCCTAAAGGGAACCTACAGAGCTAGCTAAAATTCCAACCCCTGACTCTTAAGCAGCTCCTATTTTCCCGTGCTTTCCACAGGGGAGGGGCAGAGGATGTGCCCTCAGCGCTGCATTCAAATGGGACGTTTTCTTGGCATTGCACCTTTCCTACCTGCTCTCTCCACCCCCTTCCACCACACTGTGTCTCAGAGTTAGCCTGGCTTTCGCTGAGCCACTGCACACGATGATGTGGCATTAAAAACTTGAGGCTTTAGCAAACAAGCCTAATCAAACTTCTAGTCGTGACAAAAACAAAAGCGACCTCCAAATGGGGAACCAGAGATCACAGCAAGGAATGCACAAGATATCCATAGGTAGATTTAGTTCCGTTAAAAGCATCAACTAGCGTTTTACTTTTCATTCCCTCTATGTGTTTTTAATCACTTAAAGGAAAAACAAGAGCTTTCAACTTGTTCAGGCCCACCTTGAGTTAAAACTCATATTTTGTGAAGGTAGGATTTTCCAATTTCCTTTTTTGGAGCTAAGTAGCATTTTCCATGGGCCACTGAATGTCTTCAAAATAACAACCAAAGCTTCATAAATACAAACACAACCTTCCTTTCCCTCTGAATTTCTGAACCTCTCTTAGAAATGGGTCCACTAGGCTTCCTCAAAAATAAAAAGGGATGGACACTCCAAGATGATGGTTCCCATTCTAAGACCTGTAGAATTTTTGCAAAGGGCCCTTTTCCTGCTCTTCTACCTTTGGGCTTTGGAAGAAGAGAGCTGTGGGGCTGGGTTCAAGCTCTTAGTGCAGTGCAAAGCCATGGCTTCTGGTGGATTTGCTCCTCATTGAGGATGCCAGAAGTGGGAAAGAAAGGGTCAGGAAGTTTGGATACAGCCTCAAGGAGCAGCCTCCAGCAGCAGGCAGATGAGCAGAATTAAAAGGCAGAGAGCATCATCATGTTCCAGGGAGTTCAACAAAGTTTTCAAAGTAAACAGCACTGCTGCTACCACGTACAACAAATGCACTGCTCTGTTGTAAACCAAATTAGGCAAGAGATGCCGTCATTTCAGCATCCCCCCAAAGTATTCACACATTCAAAACAAACAACAGGAAAAAAAAAAGGGATATGAAAACATCATAGCTAAAAGGTCCCTTTTATCTTCTTGTGTCAGGATCTTTAATTTAATTATTACAGATCAGCAGTGTACTATCCTGCTGTATACTTGTGAAACATCCATAAGAAATTTTTGTTTTGGCTTGAAAACAAAAAGAAAAGACCATGCAAACTATTTCAGCTAAGTCCAAGGGATCATTTTATATTTCCCCATGCACAGAAAGCTCAAGTCACTTGCGGTCAAAAGTGCTTCTCCCAACACAGCGGGATTCATTTAGGCTCTGCAGCATTTTTGCTGAGCTGTGCTGGAGTTTGGACTTGTGTAAATCAGGATTTTCGTGCCTGTGCAGCTCTGTGCAACAGAAACAGCAGATAGTAGTGTGTACCCAGAAAAAAGTGATCTACCTGAGAAGTTTAAGTTGGTATCTTGGAGTGAAAACCTGAGAAGCTAAGGAAAGAGAGTGTTTTCTTATGCTGCTTTTACTATGAGTGAAGCAACAGCAGAAGTTCAGGGTGGACAGCTGGAGGCATATTTCAAAGCAAAACAATTAACTCTCCAAAGCTTCCAGAGTCCAAACCAATGAAGCGGATTTCAGAATCTTACCTGTTCAAGGTAAAGCTAGGAATGCTTCCCTCCCAGAAGCAATTTGTGCTAACTGCATTCTTTGAAGGCAGGGCTGTCCTTTAGGGATATGTTTGTACAATGCAAATGTGCAAAGATGGATGTGGAAATAGAAAAATCCTTTCACACAGGCTTTTCATTTGAGTTTTCTTGTCCATAGCAGTGGTGCAAAGTTCAGTGGCCTAAACTTCAGTTGTACCTCATAGTATTTTGCTGTGTTACATTTTCTTTCTGTGACTTTCCCAAATAGGTGTTATACGTCAAAATATAATTTCAAATAGGTTTATTTGCCCCACAGTGTTACCTTTTCCTAACCAAAATTTGTGTTGCTAAGTGAGTATCAAGACTATCAGCACATTTCAAGCCAACACAAGTAAAGATATTTCTACGTGACTGATAACAGTTACCTCATTGCCAGATCTACATGAATTGTGGGCACCAACCAAAAGCACCCCAGGATTCAAGATTACCAAAATTTGAATTTATCATCTTAAACTGAAATGTGAACAGTGAAAGCAGGTCTAGAACTTTTGGATTTCGTACAGTGTGCTTAGCTTATGACTGTCTCCAGCCATCAGAACTTTTCATCCAGAAATGGCCTCGTTTGCTTTTTGTGGGGTTATTTTTCCAGGTTTAGATTCCTTAGTGACTGAGAGAGACAGACTGAAGCCACAGGCTGAGAAGGAACTGTGAACTGACCATGCAAAAACATGAGAATTGTGAAATGGTTTGGGTTGGAAGGGACCTTAAAGATCATCCAGTTCCAACCCCCGCCCTGGGCAGGGACACCTTCCACCAGACCAGGGTGCTCAGAGCCCCATCCAGCCTGGCCTTGGACACTGCCAGGGATGGGGCAGCCACAGCTTCTCTGGGAAACCTGTGCCAGGGCCTCACCACCCTCACAGGGAACAATTTCTTCCTAATATCCAATCTAAACCTGCTCTCTGTCAGTGTGCAGCCATTCCCCCTTGTCCTGTCACTCCAGCTCCTGATGAAAAGCCCCTCTCCAAGGCAGTAACTTCATCTCATTGTTCCCAGGGTGTTTAAAGCCCCATGGGTAGACATGAAATGGCAGTGGCACAACCGTGTGCCCAAGCAACGTTTTCATGGGTTCACAAAATTAAAGTCGTGCCAAGGCATCCTACTTTAGAGAGGATTACAAAATGCATCATATAATGTTTACCCAGTCACAGCCAAAATAAGACACTCTAATTCACAGGGCAACTCTCAGCGTCCCTGTGGGATGACACAAAGGTGGTGAAGACGGTAACTGCAGAAAATTCATACTGGTTTACTAGGAGAGGAAAACTAAGAGGGGCTATTGACAGGGGCCTGGAATGACAGGACAAGGGGGAATGGCTGCACACTGACAGAGAGTGGGTTTAGATGGGATATTAGGAAGAAATTGTTCCCTGTGAGGGTGGTGAGGCCCTGGCACAGGGTTCCCAGAGAAGCTGTGGCTGCCCCATCCCTGGCAGTGTCCAAGGCCAGGCTGGATGGGGCTCTGAGCACCCTGGGACAGTGGAAGTGTCCCTGCCCATGGCAGGGGGAGGAATGAGATGGTCTTCAAAGTCCTTTCAAACCACCCTATGATTCTGGGAAAGTGGTTTCAGTTGGTAAAACTACATCTGCCTGCCACCACCTCAAGCCATCATTTGGATAAAACAACACAGGCCCAACATTGCTTTAGCCTTTTGCTCTTTGGATAATATTACCAGCTCTCCCAGGCTTGAGTGTAAGGAGCTTAACTCTGCAGCATTATTGTGACTAATCTCATCAGAGACTGCTGTGGCAGCCAGGCTCCCCTCAGACAGACTATGGGGAGGATCCCAGGGAACAAGGGAAAGGCAGATGGGGAAGACCTGCATAAATCACAAAGAATATGAAATAAACATTCCAGAGTTCAATGAAAATCCCAGATAAAAAAAATATCAAAAAACCCCATGTCTAGTCTCAGGCCTCTTTGCACCTAAAAATATCAAAATCCCATTTCTGCTCTTTCATAGACTGAGGGAAGGTAGATTTGTATCAGAAGAATCCTTATTGCTGGACTTTTCATTAGTTTAAAATCCATTTCACACTTCAGAAGCGCTACATTAGTAGTGGCAAGTTCACCAAGTAATGAGACTCATCATCCTGAAAATTCCTTCATCCAGGACCTCAAGGCAGCAAAGTTGCCTTGTGAAAAGATTAATTAAAACAAGAGTTTCTTTTTATTTTCTTTCTCTAAGAAAAATAAAAAAGAAAAAATCATCTGACTGGAAATAATAGAATTATAAACCAGGAATTTTGCCTTAGATTATGATGAAGACACAAAAACCTAGGACATTTCAGGTTTTCCTATGGTTTTCAACAGAGACCAGGAAAGAAGCTTGTACCATAGCAAGGGCCACAAGAATAAATCCAGCCCACTGGGGTAGATGGGAAGAGACCCTGCCAAGGTTATGAAGCTTCAAGAGAGAAAGGTGGGAACCTGCTGTAATTTTTCTCTGGCTGCAAGCTTCCAGAGTCATCTAAAATGTGCTTTCTCCAGTGATTTTGATCCATGTCCTAGGAACTCACCTGATAAGATAGCATTTTCTTAGTTTAAAAAAAAAAAAAAAAGACAATATCATGGAAAACTTCGGTGTCTGGAAGTATGTAGGTAATGCAAAATGATAGTCATGAAGACTGGACAAAATCACATCAGCTCATGATCTCAGTCCACAGATAGGGCCTAAGCTTTGTCAGAACTGTTGCAAGACGTGTCAGAAAAACAGGGATAGCTGGCTGGGAAAACATAAAATTGCATGAAAGAATAAATATTTATCCACCCATATCTGTCCATCCACCCATCCATTGATCCTGTGCACACCCTGACAAGACATGCTTCCAGCTTCCTTTCTTTCTGCCCTCACACACCAATCCAGGCAGTTACTGGACATGATAATTATAGTAAGCTCTTAAATCCCAATAAATACTACCAAGCTGGCTACTCAGAGGCTTCCATGCCATTGACTTTTTAACAGAGTAATGATGATTAGACTATATTGCATCTGAGTACTTTTAGAGGTTTACCCCTTGATTAGACTTAGGGAGAGGGAGGGAATACTGTCAAAAATGGGAAGGAGATATTTAAGCCTGGAAAGAGATTTACAGGTTGTGTTTTCAAATTTTGACTTTCAGAACATTGGCAGAATAATAACCATGTAGAGGTGCCTGTTGTTAGGGCCTGGTGCTCATTCAGACACGGCAGTGATGGAGAAAATGATGCCTCTGCTACCATGAGGGTTCTGGGATACCCAGGGCTGTGAGTAACTCATGTCCTGCATCATCAGCTCAATTTCTCAGCCTGTGCCTGCCAGAAGGGCAAAAAGCTTGGCTTGCTACTCATGGTTGTGCCTAAATTGTATTGCCCAGCATCACCAGTGGAAGTGCCCAAGGTTTTCACTACCAAGAGAAAAATCAGAACCAGGGTGGGGGGCAGTGAAAACAAACCCAGGGATGTAGCACGTCCCACCCTCCAGCCGCGTGCTGGCCAGGCATTGCCTCTGTCTTATACCAGCCCTACCTGCCTCCTCTCTCCATCCCACCTGGTCCAGGAAAATTGTGCAGCTCCCTGCAAGTTTGTTATCCAGCACAGTTCACCATAAAGTTAAGGAAACACAAACTAGTTCTTCTTCTGTCCAAAACTACAGAGCTCAAGTATTTCCCCAGACCCTGGGAAAATGCCTTCTGTATCTCAAATTCCTCATGATTCAGAACTTACTCAGAGTCTTTCTTTCCAGCACATCTCACAAAAGGCACCCTTTAGTTTTGCTGCTTGAAGATCTTTCTGTTCTGCAGCAGTTGCAGAGTAGGACCAGGATGAGAAGAGGAGCAAAAACATGTAAGATAAATGAATGTTTGGTAGTCCAAAGAGCTGAAAGGTGAGGAAGGGATCCTGACACATGGTGAGTCAAGAAAAAAATCTAGGAAGGGTTGATATAGCTGCAAGTGAGAGGAGCCTGCTCTGGCTGGAGAAGGGCTGCAGGGGATCAGCAGCATTGCAGGGGCTATAAAATCCCTAGAGGACTATGGGTGAGTAGAGTGAAGCAAGGTTCATCAGATCATTCTCCTGAATCCAGTAAGTGACTCTTGCAGAATCTGGATATCAGCACAGACATCAGAACCAATGGATTCACTACATTTTGGTTGCTACTAATGCTGTGAAGTTCTGCATACAACAAACACTCACATCAGAATTCCAGCAGTTTTTTAAATGTTTCAGCCCATCCCAAGAAAAAGAGGCTGAGTTCTACAAAATAAGGTCTGTTCTTCAACATTTCCCCAACATCAATTCCTGCCTATGAGATGGCAATATCAGGTGGCTGCAAATGCGTATGATAGGGTCAAAATGAAAGAGTGCACAGATATGTCAGCTGAAGTGGAAATCATCTGAAAGGGCCAGTCTTAGTTTCTTCAGCAAATTGCAATTCAAAGGCTTGATCACTGAGGAAGAAAAAAGGTAGATTTTGATACTGAGGCTATTTTATATTCCTGCTGACTGATCTACAGAAAGAATGTTTATGCTTCTACTGTTTTGAAATGTGATATACCTTTCAGCCTGTGTTTATTTGTTGCTTACAGGCCTGCTTACTTCCACTGACACTGAATACACTCAGATAGAGCTGTCTTTAGAAATTCCAGCATCTCCCTCTGTGAAAAACTTCCAGAGCAGAACAAGGCAGCTGTTCAGCAGCACCCAACACTCCTGTGCATCACTTCAGGGTATGAGGGACTGCAGATTCCCATATCCAATTGCCATTGCAAGATGAAAGCGTAGATACTCGGGCTATAATTACCCACACTGAATTTGAGCAGTAAGCTAAGGTTAATGGTCCTACAACACTTGAGAAAAGTGTAATTGATCTCTGAGAGAGCATAAGTGATTAGGAGATCAGTTTGTGTCACTGGGAAGGTTGTGCTGTCAACAGCAGAGTGTCCACTAACAGTGTTCACAGGGCAGCACTTCAGCACCAGCCCAATGAAATGGATGTGCTTCACCTCTCCATTTGCCAGCACCTTATAAAAATGGACATAGTCTGAGTCCATTGCCCTTTGTGTTCGTCACAACCACACAAACAGCTCAAATGGGGATTCACACACCTCAAAATAATCCATTTCCTCCACCTCCCGAGGTCAAGCAATGCTGCTATCCTCATTTCATTGGATATGGCATTAAGCAGAGAAGCCTTGTGAGCTAAGCCTGAGAGCTGCCCTGTATTGCCTCAACCACAAGGAACTGGCATGATGCTGCTTCCAAGGTGATGAAGCCTGAGCCACAGAGGATATGGCAAACTGAGATCACAGAATCACAGAATGGTTTGGGTTGGAAGGGACCTTAAAAATTCCAATCCCCTGCCATGGGCAGGGACACCTTCCACTGTCCCAGGCTGCTCAGAGCCCCATCCAGCCTGGCCTTGGACACTGCCAGGGATGGGGCAGCCACAGCTTCTCTGGGAAACCTGGGCCAGGGCCTCACCACCCTCACAGGGAACAATTTCTTCCCAATATCCCATCTAACCCTCCTCTCTGTCAGAGTGCAGCCATTCCCCTTGTCCTGTCACTCCATCCCCTGTCAATAGTCTCTCTCCATCTCTCCTGTAGCTCCCTTCAGGCACTGCAAGGCCACAGTGAGGTCACCCCAAAGCCTTCCCTTCCCCAGGCTGAACAATCGCTGCTCTCGCAGCCTTTCCTCACAGCGGAGCTGCGCCATCCCTCTGAGCACCTCGGTGTCCCTGCTCTGGCCTGGCTCCAGCAGCTCCATGTCCTTCCTGTGCTGGGCCCCAGGGCTGGGTGCAGCACTGCAGGGGGGTGTCTGTTAATGTGGACTTGCAGACTTGCTCTAGTCCCACAATGGGACTCCAACGTGGGAGAATCCGTCTCTGGAAATGAGAGGGAAAGAACAATAAAAAATTTTTGTTTGATCAGATTCACCAGAGTCACCTTCCAAAAAGACTTTGGGGGAAGAACCATTCAACTACAAACCTTTTCTTCCCAGCAAAACCACACTTAACAAAATAATGTAAAACAAAACAAAACTAAACTAAAAGTTTATGGGAGAATGGAAGCCTCTCCCATTTCTGTTTTCATTCACAGAGTCATTTCCATTCACTGCCTTGTCTACCCAGTCATACAAGCTGACCATAGCAATCAATGGTCTTTGTAATTGCATGCCCTTTCTTAATACAGATGTGTGCCTGAATTTCCTTCTCAACAATTAGTTGTATTTCTACTTGAGCTTTTCACTGCAGGACAGAAATAGATCTTATCTGACTCCAAATGGATTGTTAGCAATGAGCGGATTAGAAGGAAAACAGATGTCGGGTCCGAAGAGATGTAGTTCTACTTGTATTTTTAATCAGATCTAGTTGTTGTCCCCAAATCAAGAACCACCATTCACTGCAGCCAGGGTGGCTCCACCCAGGGCTGAGTATGTATCTAAACTGCTTCTGGTGTAGTTTTGTCAAGGCTACTGAGTCTGCCTAAAGAGAACCTCAAAATAGTTTTTTTCCTGCTTGTCTGCCTGGCAATGTCCTAAAGCCCAGAAGTAATGAGTGCGCAAACCAACTTGTTGAGGAGGAACAAAGCCTGCAATCTTTTCTGAACCTCACTGAAGTCAGCCCCACACATCAGCCAGGCCCTGACACTGGGGTGTGCTCAGTGGGCAGGCTGAACCCTGGCAGCAAACACATTTGACTCTGTGCTGCCATGGAAAGGATTCCAGTGGGAAAGGCCCCAACACACAAATCATGTGGGAGCTTCTCCAAAAATGTATCATCTCCAACAAGCAGAAGCTTTGAGCTTTGCTCCTTTATGCACGCAGGATCTCTGTTTGTTACCTCAAAGGACAAAGCCAGTGCACAGAACATACAGTCCTGTTACGAAAAGTCTTCCCTCAACATTTTCCATCCTACTGCCCTTGGATTTTGAGAAACCGAAAGGATGTGTCTTTTAGCAGGTGGGATTCTTGCAGTATTTGAGTCCAACAGTCAGATGGGCTTGGTCAGCCATCCCTTGTTTCTCTGCTGTCACTTACACACCTGAATACCTCTATTAGAAAGGTGGTTGTGAAAAAGTGACATTCTTCTGCTTCCCAATTAAATTCCCAAGGAATTTAATTTTGCGGCCAAATGAAGGCAGTTGGATCACAGCCACTGTCTGTCCTTGTTGTTGGAAATTCCTCTGAAGTCCCCAGTGTTATGCAGAGTAGTTCACAATGTGAAGAATGCACACAAAGGCTCTCACTCACAGTGGAGTGAGCTGCAGCTGGGTAGGATTTTTGGCCCCCCCATATCTGTCTCCTCCTTCCCTCTGCTGAGCTAAAGCACCAGGCATTAAGATGTTGAGCCAAAATGTAGCATTTCCTGCAGGGCTCTGGTTTAAAGGCATTTGAAATGTGACAGTACAGACTAAAACTCATGTTTTGTTGATGGCAAATAGAGGAAAAAAACAGAGGAAAAAAATAGAGGAAAAAAAATAATTTCAAGGACACAGTATTGCTCAGGTTATCCAATCAGCAGCAGAAACTTGTTAACAGAAGAGCAAACAACAATGTACACTGAATATGCCAATATTCAGGTATTCCTGAATATTTGTGGGTGGGGTTTTCACTTTTAAGCCTAAAAGAAAAATTGTGACCTTGCAGTTGCACATCAATATGGCAGAGAATCTTGCCCACCAATTCTTGCATTAAACCTGCATCTTTTGCCAATTTAGCAATAGCTGAACATAACTTTAATCCTGGGTATGTCAGCCCAGCACATTCTGGGCTGGGAAGTGTTCTGTTTAATATGTTTTCCACAGTTTTTCCAACAGCACTTAAAATCTCACTAAGGCAGCATTTGCTTTCTTCACAGTTCATTTCTCTGCTACAAAATCTTTAACAACGGACAGCCAAGCAGTGCAAGACCACAGATGGACACCAAAAGTCTTTGTAAAAACGAGCAGAACCCCCTTGCTTTCCATCAGCGGTGCCGCCACACCAGCTGGCACGGCCCTGCGTGTCCGACGAGGTCAGCACAAGGGACACACTGCCAGTGCTCACAGCAGCAGTGTTCTCCTTTCCTTCAGCAGCCCGTTAGAAAGAGTAAAGTGGAATCTGCCATCTCCTCCGGAAAAGCTGCAATTCTGAACTTCCACGCCGAGAGCTGGGAGCTTGACTTGGGTGATAACAATAAAGAATGAGGCAAACACCGCCGTGCTGCAGAGGGAAGTTCTGTCCAGCACAAAACACCTTGTCTAATCTGGTGTGATACATGAGACACCTTTTGTCCTTATGGCACTTGAATTGTTGACGGGGGCCCGCTTCGGTTTGAAAAAGCTGATCGAGATCACACCTCGGGTGGGGTGTTTTCAGGATAGTTAACTTTGCTCTTATGTCTGTTAACATCAAGACAGGAAATAATAGCGTTTTAAAATGAAAATATAAGTCTTATACAGCAAAGCAAGCAGCCATTCAAGCTTGACTTCTCTCTTGATGTAGATTTAGTCAAACGCACTGAGTCTGCAAGGGGCCAAAAATAAAATATCTGGACTATGCCTTTCTGCACCCCCACTCCCCCCAAACTCCCAGCACTTTACATATATACAAAACCAGTTTAAAATCTCAGCAGCAGAGTCTCCACTAGCACATACTTTCCTGGCCCAGTAGCTGGACTATTATTTAAAATAAACAAATGACCAAAACCTGGAGAAAGCTTCTACAATGCATTCTGTGCACTACTCTCTCCACGAGTGCATGGAACAAGCCTGGAAATCCAAGAGTCCTCAGATGGCCACAGTTTCTAGTATTTAATCATGCCAAAATTCACTTAGCCCTTGAAATCAGACAAGATCAAGCTTATGAAGTGTGGGAAGCTCCTCCAGCATTCACTCAGTGGCAATTTACTGTAACTCCAGTAATGAGTTCCTCCCATGAGGCACTTGCCTATCTGAAGTACTATTTCCTCAGGCTGTCGTGTCATTAATTTCCAGTGTTTATAGGCCAGTGGAGCTCTTGAATCCACTGTGTGTAAAGGTTGTGAAATTCTAATGCATCTACTGCAGTGCACAGAGTGTGCATCAAGTCCCCAATACAACCTGCAGTTCCTCTTCAGAGGGCATTTGCATGGAGTTCAAGCAGCATTTAGGAAAAGAGGGAGAAGGGGAATGGGAAAAGGAAGGAGAAGGTGAAGGGGAAAAGGACAGAGAGTGTTGCAGTGTACTCTTAGTATACAAACCAAGGGCCTTTATCAGAATCTTCAGCACCTCTGATTTTCATTCTCAATGATGTCTCTTTTATGATTAACACACACCTGGTGCATTTGATACCAGCCCTGTTGAGCTGAACCTTTCCTTCGGATGATGATGGGAACTGTAAGTGCTGGGCAGCCTGGCCACAAGCCTGACTTAGCTCACGTAAAATTTTAGTTTCACTGAAAGAGTGAACCCGAGAGTGGATGGCAGAACACCAGCTGTGGACTGTGAACCAGAGCACAAAGCTCTGCAGTCACTTGGCATCAGTGACAGGAAAACCCCTTTGAGACGCCCTGGATGCACTCCCTGATCATATTGAAATTTGTTCTGCATGGAGGTGTTGGTTCAAACACAGGTACTTGAAGACTTTTCCCTTTGTGCCGTCTTTTCCTGTTTCCCTTGCGGATGTAGCACTGAGATACTGCTGAATTTCCTATCAGATTTTCCTGGGCATATATTTCCTGTATTATGCAAAGACAAAAGGCTCTGAGCACTGGCCTTTTAGTAAGATTCTGAACCTTTTCTAGAGGACTTAGAAATCATTTGTGTCTGATCCAATTCATGCTAAAACCAATGGGGTCCTGCTGACCAGAATGTGAATGGACTCTATCCCATAATACTGTGGTTCTAAATTATTGTCATCCAAACAAACTAAAGAAGTCCTGAGGAAACAAGAAAGGAACCAAAGCCCTCAGTTTGTTGTGATGCACAACAGAAAATAATTATAAAACATTCCTTTTAAATGACCATTTGAAACCAACCCACTATGTGCCCATTCTAATTAACAAAGCAACCCTCTTCAGTCAGAAACAGGAGAATTACTTGAATTTCAGCCAAGCCGGGACTCCACCAGCCCACGGTTCTGTTGTAGACCAGGTCTGAAAATGTCTCAGGTCTGTGCACTTAGAAATTTTAATTATCAACTTGAGTTCAAATGTTTCAAAAGAGAGAACACCTATAGAGTTGGGAATATAAGTATTGTGAAGAAATTTGCTTTCAAATTATCTTTTAAGCAGAAAGTTAAATACTTTCTCATCAAATTAGCTTTTTTAACTTGAATTTTGTGAGACAAATCACACAGTAAATTTTCTTATATTCATCCAACTTGAGTTCACAATTTTCATTGTGAACCATTTCAATCTGAGTAACTCTGATAAAACCACTGCTATTTCTTGGTGCTGTAACGAAACATTTTGTTTCAGGTTGGAGAAATGTCTCCTTTCTTCTTTTTTTTTGCTCTTTTTTTCATTTTAAATCAATTGTTAAGCTTGAGCAGATTTTTTTTTTTTTACCTTGAAAGTTTTTTAATCAACAAAGTAACAAAAAATTTAGCACTCCACCACCTCCTTTATCAGGAACTGTAGTGATTTTAAGGCATCAGCAATCTGCCTGTAAAACAGAGAATCCTCTGGATTCTGAGCAGAGGAGGAAAGATGCTGAAGGCAAGGCAGAAGGTTAAACAGTAGAGTAAGCAGCATGTCAGGAAATGCAGAGAACAGTGTCATTTATTTTTATGCAGAAGCCTTTTCGCCTGACAGAACTGAAGAATCCAATTTTAGAGGAGGTACCCACAGGACTCGCAGACTTAAAGCAATCCCATCTAAATGTTCAGCCAGGAAAGCCAGTATTTCCATTTAAGAGTGTTTGGTGGAGGGATGGCACCGGTGGGAATGGCACTCCGGGTGACCCTGCCTTGGCAGGGCTGGGTGATCTCCACAGGTCCCTTCCAACCCAACCAATCCCGTGACTCTGTGACAATCAATCACGCTATGGGATTTGGATCACAGCAGGAATTGATCATCAGAAAATTCCTCAAGAAGTCTGAGAAGTCCCCAGGGAACGTGTGGTGATGTAATTGTTACTTGATAGCTTTCTTGTTGTTCTTTCCTGTGTCCCTCTCTTTGTGAATCACATTTTTAGTTTTTGAAGGCCATAATTTTTTCTGTAGAGTTATTTTTGAAATAATTACCTTTTTTTCTCACAAAAAAAATCTATAATTTAAACCTACATCTCATCTCAGGCAGTTTTGACTTTTACGGCCTAGAATATTTGTGCCTTTCCATAAAGTTCAGGATACAGATAATTTCTCTGTTGATTTCTGATATTGCTGTGAGGTAGTGAACTTTCAATTTATTGTTTTGTGGTACCAACTAGGCAGTCCAGATGAGTCCCTACCTAAAGACTCTGCAATCCAAGCAGGTGGAGAGGATGTTCCCTGGGAAAATGAGAGGTGTATTGACCAATTCATCAACACAACAGATGATGCACACCTGGATGCTGGACACGTCAGCCTCTCTCTGTCTTGGCTATCAGCACATCATACCTGGGATTTGATCTGGGTTCCCTTGCACAGGTGATCACGTGGAAAAAGAAGTGCCAATGCTAGGATCCTGCAGCTTATTTAAAATAATTTCCCAAATTAAAAAATTAAAAAATAAAAAACAGCCAGCGCTGTCTGGAAACTAACCGGAAAGACACGGAAGATTTGTCGAATACAATGTTTTAACAAAAAATTACTTCTCTGCTACCTGCAGCTCTCCTTTTAGCCCCTGAAGTCCCCTGAGCCTTAGGAATGTCTGCTTTTGACGGGGCCTGGACAACGCACAACTTTGCTTTGTACCCTTCGGTATCTCCCACAGGCATTGTGCCAGACAAAGGAGAGCAATTAGCCTCCTTTCCAGTCATGCTCACTTGGAGGCTGAGCTCCACCACCCACCTCCTCCCCAGTCCTTGTCAGCGTGTGATTTTTCACCTCTTTTCTCATCACCCTGCCGTTTCCAACGTTTCATTAAACCCTGCCTGTGCGGCTGCTGCCTCGCCTGTGCCCAGGAAAGCTCAGCACCGCAAGCCTTGATAAGTGGATTTAACCTTCCGCATGAACATCAGTTCTCACATGATTCAGGCACACAATTAAGCTCCGCAAGATAAGGGGCTAATTAATTTAATTGCCAAACAAAAAGAGGGAACGCCTACTCAGATTTGCCTCGAATCATGTTGTTAATTAATTATTTATTTATTTGCCACTTGACTTTGAAACCAGAAGGTAATGGAAATGTGAACAATAGCTGCCCTTCCTCCCTCTAAGTTTTGATTTGTCAGGTCAAATTTAAGCCTCTTTTTTAGTGCATATGGGAGGGGGGAAAAAAAAGTCTTTCTGGTGTTTCAGATAGAATTTTAAAGACTTGAGTTTTACTTTAATCAAGAAGTAATGGCATTAAACAACAATTAATACATTATCTTCTATCATAAAACCTTTGCACTAAACGTGACAGCAATAACAAATTGTTCTGTAGAAAAATTGTTCTGAAATTGGGTGGATTTGGCTAACCACAGTGGAGACATGTTTAATAGTGACTGACTCAGGATTCTCATTACCAGGATGATTCAGAGCATACCTGATTTTAAGTGCAGCAGTTCACTGAATTTATGGAATATCTGCTCAAATGGTTAAGGTTAAAAAATTGCATAATAAGCATTTGACTAAATCACAGCTTCAAATAAAAATCTTGCTCTCAGAAGAAATGTTTCTAATTTTTTTTTCCCCAGATTCCCCAGGAATTTATTCAGGCTTTTTGCAAAATTTGTGTGTTGGAACACATGTGAGTACTTTTCAACCTGTAAAGTGTCCTGAGCTGGCCAGCAGTTATCCACAAGTTAGGGGAGGAAAAAATTTATTCTTTCTTCAGAATATATTTTCCCAGCTTTATTTAAGTCTTTTCTCATGATACTCAAGACCATTTTTAGTGTACAAATATCCTTTTATCATGAAATTCAGTGTGGAAATGGTCCAGCACTGATTCACTACTTCTGTCCTGGAGCAGTGAAGAACCATACTTAACAAGATATTTGCTATCTCTCTAATAACAGTTTCTGCAGCATCTTCTGGTGTGATAACACCGATAGCAGCAGAAAAAAAGTCAACTGAGTCAATCATTCCAACTCTGTAGATTCGCTGCAGTCTCATCAGCTGTTTCCTTATCCAACATAAAATGCATGAGCAAAAGTGCCCATCCTCAAGACTCCTGAAGATTTCAAAGCTATCAAACAGTGATCATAGGATCATAGAATGGTCTGGGTTGGGAGGGACCTTAAAGATCACCCAGTTCCATCCCCTGCCATGGGCAGGGACACCTTCCACTGTCCCAGGTTGCTCAGAGCCCCATCCAGCCTGGCCTTGAACACTGCCAGGGATGGGGCAGCCACAGCTTCTCTGGGAAACCTGTGCCAGGGCCTCACCACCCTCACAGGGAACAATTCCTTCCCAATATCCCATCTAACCCTGCTCTCTGTCAGAGTGCAGCCATTCCCCCTGTCCTGTCACTCCATCCCCTGTCAATAGTCTCTCTCCATCTCTCCTGTAGCTCCCTTCAGGCACTGCAAGGCCACAGTGAGGTCACCCCAAAGCCTTCCCTTCCCCAGGCTGAACAATCCCAGCTCTCCCAGCCTCTCCTCACAGCAGAGCTGCTCCATCCCTCTGCTCACCTCGGTGTCCCTGCTATGGCCTGGCTCCAGCAGCTCCGTGTCCTTCCCGTGCTGGGCCCCAGGGCCGGATGCAGCACTGCAGGGGGGTCTCACTTGGGTGGAACAGGGGGCAGAATCCCCTCCCTCAGAAGGTAGGGAATGGTAGAGCAGAGTAGGACAGCAAGGAGTGCCCCTCCTGAGCTGGTTTTCTCCACTAGGGGAATCTGATGCCTCTCCCTCTCTGGGAAGTTCCTGAATGCTGTCCTGGGGTAAGAAAGGAGAGACTGGACACACTCCTGTGCACTTTTCTCTGGGAGATAGAGCAGCAATTATGGTTCCAAGTGGCAATTTGGAACAAGGCTCTGTGATGGGATACAGGACAGGGATAAGTTAGTCATGAGCACAAATGAAGAGTAATCCTGCATTAGTCACACCACAGATAATAAGAGCTGGAAAATGATGACATGTGAGCCTCATGTTAAACCCACTTATGCTTAATTCTCTGTGCTGAATATAAATTGTTCTAAAGAACAACGCATTCCTACAGAACAATTCTTCACATAATGCCACTAACATCTCTGTCATCTTGATTTAGGACATTTAAATGTCAGTAAGACAAGCTAACACTGCCTAAGGGCAGCTCTGTCCCATTCACCAGAAATCCTGTTCTATCATATTCTATTTTTCTGCAGTGCCTCATGAAAAGATTTAACTTTGGCACGCAGGGGTCGATTTACAGTGGGGACACAGGAGATAGGGATGGTGATTCCCCTTTCTCTCCCCAGTATTCCTCCCCAGTGCCGTATGTAATATAAAGATTTAAGATTAATGTGATTTTGGTGCATCTCTCCTACCACTCTGCCCCTGCTGTAGCCAGCCTGCCATGTGCAAATGCTTCCCATCAACTAATTCCAGCCCTGAATGCCTTGATTATCCAGAGGTGTGTTTGTATGTCCCCAAAAAACAACTGAAAAGCCAGATGATGAGGAAGCACAAGTCCTCTATAAGAATACAAGATGTCCATCTGCCCTGCAACAACTTTGAATGACAAAAGATCCACAATTTCTGCCATTAGACAGGGTTATTAGACATTGAAAACACAGAAAATACTATAAGCCACAGAATCAATTAGGTTGGAAAAGACTTCTAAGTTCATCAAGGCCAACCTTTGACCGGTCCAACCTTTGACCATGCTGGTCACAGAGAAACTGGGTTTTGAAGGGCAGAATATTCCTGAGGGAATGGGGAGTTAATGTGTCTAATTCTGAGGATGCAAGTTCAACCAAAAAAGCTATCATGACTTTTCTTTTGGCAAAAGTGGGTGTAGATCCTGACAGTATTAAAAAACCTCCAAGGTGAAATTTTAAAATATTAGCAGCTTATTAGCAACATTAAAAACAAATGTGCAGAAAGCTTCAGTGCTGAATTAATGGAGTGCTTCCCCCTCAACCACTTGCAGCCTATTTGAAGAGAGGCTCTGAAGCCCCTACCACAAGGTCTTCTCACCTGCAGCCTTAGGGTTGCATGGTCCAGAAAACACTCAACCAGGTGCCTTCTACCTGCTGAGGTTCCAGGTTTGTCCCACCTGCAGGAGAACTTCAGAGCAGGTGCTCAAAGGCACCTTTGAAGTTAAAACCTCCAAGGAAAGCTAAAACACCTTTTATCAACAAACAACCTTTGGGTCCTGGGAGAGCTGTACCTACTTCTGCAGTTTTCTCTAAAGGTAACATGTAGCCTGAGACTCACAGGAAATACACTTTACTCACCCTTCTGGAGACTGAACTTTTGAAGCACTGTTACAGCATTTTTCCCTAATGACTTTGTGTATTTGTCCTTGAAGAACAACAACAGCTTTGGTGGGTGAGGGGAAGAGAAAAACGTTCTCTGAAGATGCCATTTCTGGAGGTTACTTTTGGAAAGCCTGGAGTCTGCTCCCACTAAAATCAGCAAGAAAGTTATCACTGGCATCAGTGGGAACAAGACCACGTGCAGCAGTTTTACATTTAGGCTGGATTAGGCTGTGTTTTGTTCTTGCCTCTGGTTTGCATGTCTCGTTTACACAAGGCAGTTAATGCCAATAAAAGGGCTAACCACTATTAACAAGCAGCTGTAACAGATAACCCGGTGAGTATGGGATGGATTGTGTTACAGCAGAGAAGGGGGGATTTGTAGCTCTGTGTTATATTAGGGTGCTGTTTGCCCAAAAGGGGAGCAAATTCCCCAGTGGTTAAATCGAAACAGGGATCCAATTTATTTGTTCTCAATCACTCCTTCTGCCCCCACCCCGGAGGACCCTCTCCCCCCTCTCCCTGGGAACAAGGCAGCCTGAAGATACTCGTCTCCTAGCACCAGTGCCTGGGTGGTGAATACACCCAGCACGTTAGCAGGAGGTTTCAAAGGCATTTTCCTACAGCAGAGAACTGATAAAACTTCTGTCTCTTAGCTTTTTCTCACTCTCACGGAGGTGAATGTGCCGTGACTCACACAGTTGCATCCACCCCTTCCCTGCAACCCCCTTGTCCCACAGGCTTCAACGTTGCCATCTTTCCCCTGCACACCCTGGATTCCTCTTTGGGCTCTTTCTCTGAGTCCCAGGCTCTTCATTTAACCTTACAAAGGTCAGCTCTGCACACTCACCCTCTTATCTGCTCCCTTACCACTCAATTTGTTATCAACCCCAGCCCTTCCCTTCCATTTCCCAGTGTCTTTATTCACCCAAGTTCACCTTCTTCCACACCCCACCCTGCTGCAGACCCTTTTTCACTGTATCCTGGCTTCCCCTTTCTGTTTTCATCAGCCTGACTTGCAGTCTTAGCATCCCTTCCTTCCTCCCTGTCAGGGTTACACTCTATACCCTGTATCCCCTTTTGCCATGACCTTTTAGCTTACCCACACCAGTTTCCTGATCTGGTATCCAACAGGTGCTCTCCATGCCACCTCCAGGCACGTCAAACATCAGGTTGTGCAAAGCATCCCTGTGAAGGCTTTGAATCTCCAAGCAGGAAACGCAGAGCAATGCAGTGTGAACTGAGTTCCCTCCACGAGCGTGTCTGGTACCTCAGGGTCTGGGCTCTGTTTTGCTGCTATAAAGACTTGTGACTCAAACCTGGAGTACAGGGCATCCCCACGCTCAGAGCAGCACTTTCAAGCTTTGCAATCAACTCACAACAAGGGGAGTTCTCCATTTTTTTTGCAGCATCTGCTTGGTACCAACCGGGTTACCTCGATTTGCCGTCCTGCTGTAGATCCATCTGAGGCCTGGCCAAAACACTGGAACGTGCCCTGTGCTGCTGCATAATGTGGGTTCCATTTTCTGTGTCTTCTCAGGGAAAAGCTGTAAAAGAGTTTAACTCTCCTTGCTAAAAGGTTTCTGTACTTTTCTGTCACCCCTCTGTGTTACTAGTGTATCTTTCACTAATATCTTCTCTCACTAATACCTCCTAGTTATTTCCTCGCTTCCCTATCTTCCTTCCAGCAAATTTACAAACCCTGTGGGGACGGCAGAGCCCAGGTGTCTCTCAGTTTAGACACGAGAGACACACAGCTACAGTCTGACAGAAGCCATAAATCAAACACAGGGTGTCTTTAGATAGAGGCGAACAACTTTTCTTTCTTCTCCTTTACAAGGGCCTGGAGTGACAGGACAAGGGGGAATGGCTTCACATTGACAGAGGGAGGGTTAGATGGGATATGAGGAAGAAATTGTTCCCTGTGAGGGTGGTGAGGCCCTGGCACAGGTTTCCCAGAGAAGCTGTGGCTGCCCCATCCCTGGCAGTGTCCAAGGCCAGGCTGGATGGGGCTCTGAGCAACCTGGTCTGGTGGAAGGTGTCCCTGCCCATGGCAAGTGGCGGAATGAGATGATCCTTAAGGTCCTTTCCAACCCAAACCATTCCATGACCCTATGAAGAGGTCAGGGAGGCAGCACCCAGCTTTGCAGTTGAGGTCATTACAGGCAAAGCTGGAAATGTGGCCCAGTCCCTGATAGGACTGAGCTGACTCTCTCTGGGTTTGTTTCTCAGGATACATCCACTTTGTGTTTGGTCATTCTGTCTGCAACCACAGCTCCTACTCTTAAGCCCTGCTCTCCTTCCCAGCACAGATAGGAAATCCAGCAGATAAAAACTGGGATCCCCTCCCTGTGCCTTCCCCAATAAAGGAGGAATTTCTGTTCCCTGCTGAAGGCTTGCACAGAACACGATCGGTCTGCGTGTGCTGCTTGCTGCTCATTTAGCCAGAGGGCCAGGCTCCAACAAGCCCTAAATTTGTGTTGTTTGCTAAGAAGTTTTCAGCAAATTTTCTGCTAGAATGTGACTATGACAAAAAGAAACTTTTCATGGCAATGTTTTCATTCAGTGAAAAGACTGGGGAGACAGAGTCCCTGGGTCCAGGAGGAAAACACAGATATAAGGCAGTGTGAAAGAGTCTGTTTTCCTTGTGTATAACAAGTGGGTTTATTTCTCATCACCTGGATTAGGCAGAAAACTTCATCCTGAGTCTCCTGTCTCTCCTGTACTTGAGCACAGCCACATCCAAAGGGATCTTTCTACCCCAGGGCAGGTCTTTCACAGTTTTCCCTGCTAGAGCATATCTAACCTGCATAAATACTTAAACACTTGCTGAGAGAGGAGAGCGTTTTGCAAGAGATTGATTTGACAGTGCTGTTGTTCAGGCGTTCACACAGGATGTGGGAAACTGAGGTTCAGGTCCCTGCCTCAATCAATATTTAATTATTTATGGAAAGTGGAGCAGCTGCAGTAGGAAGGGGTGAGAGACAGTAAAGCCTTTGGAGTCGGGGGACTTCTTGGGAGTGTTGGAGAAGGCAGAGCAAGACCTCAGACCCAGGTGTCCCACATTCCTGGTGACTGTCCCAGTCAGGGCTGGCTCACTTGCTCTGGTACTTCAGGTACACAGGGGAGATCTTCAGAGCTTGCTCCTGTCCCACTGCAAATGTTTTAAAACCTCTGTGCAGCACAAATTACTCCAATTCTGGCATTTTTCAACTTTTCAGACCTCTGTTTTTCAATGTTAATATTCTTAAAAGCATTTAAAATACAAATTAAAAGGTTTCTGTCTTCCCTAGAACCTGTCAAGGATGCAGTCTGAACAGTTTGCTGTATTTTCAGCCTGAATTCCATGGCTTGCTGATCTGGGCTCCTGAGTCCTTCTGTGGCTGAGAAAAAGACAATTAAAAAAAAAAAATTAATGGGTTTTATATTTGATTTGAACAGTCATAAGGCTTGAGGTCAGGCTTACAGGAGCAATTTCCGTAGACTAACACTCCCAAGCTGTGTCTTATAATGTCCTCAAGGATCAGGAAAGGAGGTTGTAAAAATAAAATACCCACTCTGAAGAAACACAAATATATGTTCTCAGGCTTCACCACAGAGATGTGGGCTTATCACCTGCAGGCACTCCTCATGGAGCCCAGGAGCTCGGGCTCAGTATTCCACAAGAAGTCCACAGGCAGGGGAAGGAGTGGATATTGTGTGGCAGGTGGGATGAACCTTTACATTTCATGGTATCTCTGGGCTTCCATCCCAATCCTTCACTCCCCTTCAGTTTGTCACCCCTTTGTTGTGCTTGCTGTTTTCAGCAGGTCAGAGAATTCCTTCCTTCAGGGTATATCATGGTGTGAAATCCAAAGGCTTCACCCTTACTTATGTTCACACAGTCATCCCAGGTCCTTTTTGCTTGGCCACTGCAGTCCTCAGTGTGGAAATTAAGCCTGTCAGACCTAACTTGCTGCTCATCCCCTCACGTACAGGTGTCTCTGGCTGCCTGACTTCAGTAAACACCATTTTTCTTCAAAGCTTCCACCAGCTAAATGCCTCCAAACCATAAAATCCTCCTTAGATTGTACTAGGTCCCCCAGCTTTCTGAACTACCTTGGAGCTCACATTCATCTCTCTGATCCATCATCTTGCCATTATCTTTCTCCCTGAACCCTATTTTAACCCCCTTTCCTTTCTTCTGTAGATCTCCCTGTCGCCATCACCACAACAATATATCCATATCACTGCTTCCTCATCTTCCTGGTTGCTGAAATCCTCTTTACAACCTGGCAAGGAGTTAAACTGAACGTGTTTCATGTCCATCAAGGACACTTGGCAGACAGGGTTAATTGTGCTCCGAGGTAGGGAAAGGACACGAGTCAGGAATGGATCCCACACTTCCCATCTGACCAGTGACTGGAACAGCAGAGGGGCAGCTCTGGCTCAAAGCAGCTGTAGAAGGGCCCAGATCAGATGGGTGACTCCTAGACAGGAGATGATGCCTGCAAACTGGAATTAGGACTAGTTAGGACAGGTCAAGTCCATGTCTGGGCACTTGCAGGGCTTTCCCAGCACAGGCAGTCACATTCCAGCTCCCAGGAATGCTCCCAGACACATGCAGGCTTAATGCAACAGGCACAGCCTTGTTGTTAAATCCAGGAGGACCAAGGACCTCATTTTAATCTTGACTCAATTCAGAAAACCTCTCACTTGTGGGGAAGGATAAGATATGCCCTATTTTGCTGCTTTGTGAAAGGCCATTTAGAAATAAACATGCAGCAGAGGTAAAATTTGTGGCACAATCCATCACCCTGACCTTTGCAGGAAATAAAGCCCTGCTTCAGAGCTCATCAACAACAACTCATGGCTTGATTTACTGCTGGGGCTCCCTAATTTTATGCTAATGTAACTCTATTGATTTCTGTAGATTTGCAGTTGTATTACATAGGAGTAACACAAAAATAAGCAGAGCACTCTGTTTGAGGAGAGAACTGTGTGACAGAAAGCTTGCCTGTGTTTTCCAATTTTATCAGCTGGCCTAATGAAAGCTACTGCTTCCCCATGCAGCCCATCAGCCCAGGCGTGGTGTTATTTAAAAAGTGATAAATGACCTTCTCTTACTGATGTCTGAATCTGAAGGTATTTGTGATTTACTGCCAGTAGGCATTTCCAGAGAAAAAAGTAAGAAGAAGAAATTAAAATCAATTTTGCAAATGCTCCTAAGTAGCATAAATGAAGGAAGATTTGTAAATGACCTGTCCAGTGATCAGCAGATTTGTCACCAACAGGGATGACAATGTTTGGCTGTATTTTTCCTGTTGATTTGCAGCTACCCTGGAGAACAGTGAAAGCTGGCTGAAATTCTTGTACTGCCACTTATTTCTCTATTTATTTGTTGAGGTTTCTTGTGTCTGTACTGAACACAAAGGTTCTCCTTTAGGCTGCTCCTCTGACTTCTGGTACGTGCTGCAGAAGGAAAAACATTAATCCCTTGACAGTTGCTATTCTGGCTCATCAAAGACTTGCTTACAACACCGTAGAGCCAAAGAAAGGCTGATGTGGAGCAAACAGACACAGCACAACGGGGTAAAAAGATGCAAAAACAACACCTTTGCAAAGCAAAGTTTAGGAAGCAGAGTTTAGTATGAAGCAGAAAAAGACATACACATTAATTTGACCACATGACTGAGAAGCACAAAGATTCTTCTTGCTGGGGGAAAATTAATCCATGGGACATCCTCAGCTGGAAGGGCATATTCATTAAATTTCTGGCAGTGGATTCTCAGCTGGATAAAGAAACAGGTCTCATTTTTTGACAGAACAAGCCATAGGGATGAGTGGCTTGAATGTGTAATTCCAAAGGGGAGAGGAGACTATCCCTTCAATTGCTGGAACACAAGCAGAAGACTTTCCAGCAGGGCAACCCTTTGGCATCATTGGCAAAATCCATCCTGGCAGTCTGGAGCTGTGCTGCTTGCTTAACATATCCTCTTAAAATCTGACAAAATACATAGATAGCTGATTCCCAAAGGAATGTGAATTGTCCTCATTCTTGCAGCTTGCACTGCTGTCTGACTCTCAGGTGGAAGGAAAGCACATCTAGATGGTGCTTTGTACCTTGCACTTTGTCCAGAAGCCTGCTTTGGTCGCAGTGTCTGGCACCTGAGACCTGCAGGGATTCACTTCCACCACAAGGTCCCGTGTGGAGCTTCCTTCAGGATGATGCCAGTCCAAACAAAGCCATGAATTCAACCACTGGCACTTCCCTCACTCCATGGTATTATCCCTAATGCAAGCTAGAAATGAAAGCTGTGCATTTTTCAAAGGAAGTTTCTGGACTTTGGCAGAACTGGAGTATGACTAGGGCAAAATTATTCTCCACAGAGCAGAAGAGGAGCTAATTTAATACTATGAGGATAAAATAATAATACTACTTAATTTTTAGGGAATATTAAACAACCAGCAACACCATTTCCATACAAACTCAGAGGACCAAACAGGAAAATTATGTGATTTTCACACACCAAGACTAAAATCCGAGATTCCGACAGGAGGATGATAGTGCAGGGTAGTGAGGGATGGAGCTGCAGTACCAGAAGCTGCTTGGATTCAACTGATACACTCACAGCAGCTCTGAGTTACTGGTTAGTTGGTGGTCATAAAATGGATCAAGAACTGACATTTGTTCACTATAGAGGAAACAAAGTAATGTTTTCCTCACCCTGCATCCAACAGCTCAGTCTCTAACAGCTGGCAAGGATGGTGAGGTACAGGTGTGGCCACCCAACTCCCAGAAGCAGAGCAGAATTCAGGGAACAAGGCAGAAGAGCTTTACTTAAGTTCCTACCCCAGCTCCCAGTTAGCCTTAGAACCTGCTGCAAAGGACCTTGTCTCTTACCTTTCACCCAAGACGTTCAGGTGCTGCCTGTGGAATATTTAGTTCCACAGATGGCTTAGTCGTCTACTCCACATACACGCTCTTGGTGCACTTCCAAAGGTTTTCCGGTCTGCCAGACCATGAAGGGGAAGTAAACAGCACACACAGGCTGCCCTCCCATTGCAGGCACTCTCTGCAAAGAGCACCAGACCCTCAGACCACAACAGCAGAGTGTGGTCAGTCCCCTCCGGCCAAACTGGGCCCAGCGCTTGCTGCTCTCCTGGGGGTAGCTCCAGCACTATCAGGGAATATTATCACTTACACCAGCCCCCAAATCCTTCAAATTCCACTGCAAGATGTGGCAGGCAGCAAGATGGCAGCCCCCACAGTAAAGTGAACACCACAGCTCTGCCTCTGGGGGCCGTGACAAGAGTAGGGGCGTGGAACTACCCTTTTTCTCAGGCTGGGAGGGGAAGAGCTGCTGAGTGATGAGCTCAGGGGAGCGGCTGTGGGAATCCCAGGCTGCGCTTCCCATTTCTTATTCCTCCTGGGAAGCAGAGAGACAGTCAGGAGCGAGTCTCAGGGCTGGGGGAGCAGGAGGATTAGGGACAGGAGGCCTCTGGTGTAGGTGTGGGAAGCACAGGCACCGTGCAGCCGTGAATCCAGGGCTGACAGCAGGCACGGCAGGACTGTCACGTTCCCCACTCTGCCTGGAGTTACCTCACTACCAGCATCTCTTCCACAAAAGCTCTTTCACACCTTCTACAAATGTGTAACAGTAAACAAACTCCCACTGTGGGTAAAAAACTCTGCCAGTGTAAGAAATCTCAAACAGGTTTTTTTCTTAAGCTGAGGAAAAGTGCACAGAGGTTGTGCTGGCTTGTTAAACTGTCTGTGCAATGAGGAATTTGTGACCTGCTCCCACCTTTCACAGGACTTATCCTGGCTTCCCATAGGTTTTCACATGTATACTGCAAAATATCCCTTTTACTCCCTTCAACGTGAAACATCTTTTCTTCACCAGTATTTGCTCTACTGTGAATCAAGCTCATCCTTCATGTTCTGCTTACAGTCCCTGTAAAATGAATGGAGAGTTAGACAGGATCGTGTTTGGGTACGTGTTGAGATTTGGTGGGTACAATAGCATATCTACAGAGTGACCCAAATTCCATAGTTCCTTTGATTCATTTCCAACCACCTAGAGTGTGGCGGTGAAACATGTGAGAACAATTGGGATTTTTAACCCAAGTTTTCCACTGAAAATTTTCATCACTTAAAATCATATCCTCCTTAAAAGAGTAACATGCAATAAATACATGCCACCTGCCACTGAGCAAAAACCAAAGTCTACAAAAACCTATGTGTTTTCAGTAACTCACAGGCTGGGAGCCCTTGGGCACAATGCAAGCAACACACACTTTGGTTTGCCTCCTATTCTTCAGGGTATTTTTGTCTGGGTGTTAGAGCTCAGGGGGAATTAGAACACAAAATGACCTGAGAGAAAGCTCAGAGCATCAAGCTCTACATATACACACCAACAAGTGGTAGAGAAACTGCTGCCATAAGAAATTTCCTCAGCCTTGCAGCTGGGTAGAAGACAAGAGAAAAAAAATTTCTCATAACTCCAAGAAGGTCCTTCATTACATAAACAGTTCAGGCTGATGCTGAGGAGAGCCAAAAGGTTGGGTGAAAACATGCACAACACCGCTTAAACCACGAGGTTGTTGAATCACCTCTGCTCTGCACTTCAGAAAATCAGGTGGTTGGGAGGGACCTTAAAGATCATCCAGTTCCAATCCCCCTGCCAGGGCAGGGACACCTTCCACCAGACCAGGGTGCTCAGAGCCCCATCCAGCCTGGCCTTGGACACTGCCAGGGATGGGGCAGCCACAGCTTCTCTGGGAAACCTGGGCCAGGGCCTCACCACCCTCACAGGGAACAATTTCTTCCTCACATCCAATCCCACCCAACCCTCCTCTCTGTCGGTGTGCAGCCATTCCCCCCTGTCCTGTCACCCCATCCCCTGTCAATAGTCTCTCTCCATCTCGCCTGTAGCTCCCTTCAGGCACTGCAAGGCCACAGTGAGGTCACCCCAAAGCCTTCCCTTCCCCAGGCTGAACAATCCCAGCTCTCCCAGTCTTTCCTCACAGCAGAGCTGCTCCATCCCTCTGAGCCCCTCGGTGTCCCTGCTCTGGCCTGGCTCCAGCAGCTCCATGTCCTTCCTGTGCTGGGCCCCAGGGCTGGATGCAGCCCTGCAGGGGGGTCTCAGCAGAGGGGGCAGAGGGGCAGAATCCCCTCCCTCAACCAGAATATCCACACATTACTCCTACTGATGGTCTCTGTAGTGTTAAATGTGGGCTTGGGAGTCGTACACATGAGCTCCTCAGACCTGTGAAGCAGCAGAAGTCTCACAAGAAGAATCAGGCATTGCTTTGTGAAAGCTGGTGCAGATACAGACGGCTCCTGCCTGGCACAGTGAGTGCTGACAAAGGCACTCCTTGGAGCCAGGGCCTTGCTTTCTCCAACAAACTGTCAAGCTAAGGGCAAGATGCATAAAATCACTGCTTCTAAAAGGAGATGTAAGCCTCCAGAAACAGAAAGTGGGGCCACACTCCTGAGGACTTTGGCAACCCTCTCTGGGAACAATCCTGACACAAACCCCTCTCCCCAGTACAAAGAAAAAGAACTGCTTGTTTCAGATTGGAAAAGACACCTTCATTTGTCAGAGAGGAGCCGAAAGGATAGAAAGTGTTTAAGAAGCAAATGTCTTTATTGCATTTCAGGACACTGGGGAACACTGGAGCTATGGCTGTGTTTCAGTTTTTGAAATGCAGATGTAAGGGGGAAAAGGGGAGTGTAGGAAAAGGGTGTGGAATAATTACCTGTTCTCCTATCTTCCTGTGTCACACAGATGCAGGACATGGGAAGAGATTTGCTGAGGGAACTATCAGGTGCCACTGTGTTTGAAAGTAGATGTGTGCAGGTGTTTTAGAAATGTCCCCATTTGAGAGGGATGAAGAACTGAGCTATTTCGACTGGTTTAAGAGAGGGCAAATTTCATAACTCCCAGCTTGCAAACAAAGACATGAGACTAAACTGAAGAAGCTGAGCTAACAGTGGAGGCATCATGCATTCATTCTTTACAGTCCCCTCTGTTATTGCTGCCTTGGAAAAAACAGTAGTTAGACAAAGTGTAGCTTCACCTGGAGATATTGCTCCATGGTCCTTTCCATCCTGTGGATTAGATTTCCTTGTGAAGCCCTTAGAGGATGGCACAGGCCTTTGCTAAGAAAACTGCAGCATTAACATATGACCTGAGGAGGATGGAATCACTGAAACAATTATAACGATCACTTTTGTAACTGCAGAGAAGGACAAGGCATGTTTAATAGGGCACCTGGCTGTGCCCTGGAAACCAGGAGGGCCATCTGTGTCCTGGGGTGCCTCAGTGACTGCATCACCGGCCGGGCCAGGGAGGGGATTGTCCTGCTCTACTCTGGACTGGGACAGCCTCACCTCAAGCCCTGGGGCAGTTTTGGGTGCCACAATGTAAGATCTAAATCTACTGGAAATCTGTGTCAGGGGAGGGTTAGGGTGGGTATCAGGAAAAGGTTCTTCCCCCAGAGGGTGTCGGGCACTGCACAGGCTCCCCAGGGAATGGTCACAGCCCCAAGGCTGACACAGCTCAAGGAGTGTTTGGACAACAGTCTGAGACACATGGTGATTCTGGGGTTGTTCTGTGCAGGACAGGAGTTGGACTCAATGATCCTTGTGGGTCTCTTTCAATTTAGGATATTTTATGATTCCATGAAAATTTTCACAGCGAATCTTCAGCAGGTTACAACATAGAATGAGTCCTCCATTTCCATTTATAGCCTGATTTCCTTGATCTTTCTAGCACTAAGTGGTTACCACTGTGTCACGCAGGTCCAGACTGCAGCAGCTTTTCCAGGGAAGAGAAAGGTGATGTCAGAATAGTGAGAAGAGTTTGGTTTCTCAGAAGGCTACAACGAGTTAAGCAGGTGCAGCATTCCCATTTGCACGCACAGAAGGGAAGATGGTGCCAATTCCATGCAGATGGTGAGCTGTGTAAACAAGAAGTTCCTGTTCTGCATCAGCCTGCTGATGTGCCTCCTGCCAAAGGGCATCTGCAGGCTGATCACTGCCAGTTTAGAGCCCTGGCACTTCCACCGTTCCATCAGCACTGCCTGTACAAACAGGGAAAAGGCACCGCATCCCACCAGCCTCCTCTGCTCCTTCAGACCCTGGGAAGCAGGAAATCTGCACATTTATCACTCAGAAAGGCACTTGGATGACAGTGGAAAATATTACACACAGCCATAAAAATAGTCATGTCTCCTGCCCAACAACAGCGTTATTTCAATGTGATGGATGGCTTCAACCAAATAAAGTTACTTTCAGAGGCAAACCTCAACCTCAGGGCTCTTTATAATATGTAAAGCTCCATCCAACAGGGCTCTCAAGCAGCTGTTTAGACATGCACATAGTCTTTATGAAGTCAGCAATGCTCCTGATGTGCTTCAAGCACTCTTTGCTGGATCCATGCCCATAAAACCACTCTGCTGCCCTTAACCATGGAGGTATTTAATGGCCCAGGTGCCACACAGTGGAATGCTCAAACATTCCTGCCACCCAAAGGGAGATGAGGGCATGTTATGGACCAGGTTCAAATAGTACTGGTTTTTCATCAGCTTCAGTGGAGCTACTTCCTCTCCTAATGTTAAGACCAGCATCACAGAGTTGTGCCTCCTCCCAAAAGTTAAAATGGGCTTAGTTATTGTTGATGCATAATTCACAATGCAGAGTCTATTTTAGCCCTAGTCTTGGGAGGGCTCTCCTATAGCTGGGTTTATTATATATGTGAAATTCCAGGTGCACATCTGACCAAAGCACCAACTAGTATTTTCAGTCTCTGTGGAGTGCCCAGCAGTGATGCTCCAAAACATCTTCCTCAGACCATCTACACAGCTCATTCTTCTTTCTATTCACTGCCCCATCTCACACCAATGAAAACAGGGGCATGCTTATATTTACCCAACCTCATTTGCCATCTCAGCTGGGGAGAGGCTGGGCTCAAGATGCCAGCCATGCCTGTGGCAGTGTCTATGTCGCAGACTGTTGTTTAAGCTGGGTCTGGCGTCGGAGGGAATCCGGGCAGTGCTGGCTCCTGGAGCCCAGTGACACAGCTGATCACCAGCCAGAGCCTGCTCCAGACAAGCAGGAGCTCCCTCTTGGCTCCATTGGCCATCAAGGGGATCTCCACAGCTCAGCTCAGTGCTTAATCATGGACATCTGACGCCATCTGAGACTGACGAGGATGTCCCTGCTCTGGCTTTCAGCTCCTGCTGCAGGACAGTGCCATGCTCCATGCTGTAAGTCCCCAGGCATGTCTGGGGTACCCTAGGAAGCTCACTGCTCATTTATTTCATACCTTTTTGCCTAGAAGAGTTGGTTGTGTCAAGGACCAGAGAGTTTTGCTGTGTCCTCTCAAGAGAGAGGGGCCCAGTGGGACACATTTACCACTGATGTTGACACAAGTGTGAGTAGTGTTTGCTTTGAAACCAAAAATCCTATGCCAAAGAGCCCTACTGCTTTTGAGAGCTAACAGTCAAGCTCCAGTTTTAAACCTTGTGAATTAACTAATCTATTTTTTTAAAAAATCTAGTAGTCAGAGAGTTGAAAGAAGCAGTATATTCAAAGTCAGTTTTTCACAACATCCAAAGGAAGTCCATTTTAAAGGTATTGACGGGACTATTTCTTCCAGACCACCAAGATATTCAGATATCCAGAAACAGAAAAGACTGTGCAATGTATTTATCTGATCTATCCAAGCTAACGTAACTAGGTTTTTAAATAATAATTTATTGATAGCCACCTATTTGTGAACACTATATAATCCCCTGGGATGGTGGCATATTTCTTCAGACACAAGGTATCAGACAGTTATGACAATCTGAGAGTAGAGAGGATGCAAACACAACTATTTTTTCCACATGATTTTTGCAAAGCAATATAGGAGACACTGAAATAGCAAGATCATTACTTCTGCACACAGAACAGTCACTGTTCCTGGGTGTATGACCTCTAAAAACCTTTTCTGATTTGCTGTAGCTCAGTTTGTCCAGTGGAAAATGGCCACTCTGATGCTACAAACAAGAAATGCTGTGCGAATTAAGCTGCTAATGTATGATCTCTGATTCTGTTTACAGCTGGTGAGGTTTGTTGGCATGGCAGACTTGTGTGGGTCGGGCAGGCATTCTGTTTTCCACACAGTGCTGGAATGCTGCTCTGCAGAGGTGGCTGCGTGGGTTTGCAGTTATGGTGCTGTTGACTCTAATCCATCCCTGATGGCATCACTTGTACACAGCCCTTGTCAAGCTTGCTACCATCTGGGCAGTCATTCCCTGAGCAGAGCCAGCCTGGCTGTACGGACAGACTGGGGATGAGAGGCTGGAGAGCAGGGCTGTGGAAAGGGACGCGGGGATCCTGGTCACTGGCCAGTCGGACATGAGCCAGCAGTGCCCTGGAGCCAGGGGGACATCCCTGTCCTGGGGGACATCAGGCCCAGCATCGCCGGCCAGGCCAGGGAGGGGATTGTCCTGCTCTGCTCTGCACTGGGGCGGCCTCACCTCAAGTGTTGAGGCAGTTTTGGGTGCCACGATGTAAGAAAGATCTAAAGCTGTTAGAGAGTGTCCAAAGGAAGCCCTGGAGGTGAAGCCACACGAGGAGTGGCTGAGGGCACTTGGTCTGTTCAGCTGGAGGAGGCTGAGGGCAGAGCTCCCAGCAGTTCTGCAGCTTCCTCACCAGGGGAAGAGGAGGGGCAGGCACTGATCTCTGCTCTCTGTGAGCAGGGACAGGGCCCCAGGGAACGGCTGGAGCTGTGTCAGGGGAGGGTTAGGGTGGGTATGAGGAAAAGTTCTTCCCCCAGAGGGTGGTGGGCACTGCACAGGCTCCCCAGGGAATGGTCACGGACCCAAGGCTGCCAGAGCTCCAGGAGCCTTTGGACAACGCTCTCAGGGACAGGGTGGGATTGCTGGGGTGTCCCGTGCAGAGCCAGGAGTTGGACTCAGTGATCCTTGTGGGTCCCTTCCAACTCAGGATATTCTGTGATTCTGTGGCCATGTCAGCTGCAGGGAACACTAAACCAGAATAAGCCAATTTTATGACAGTGAAGCACAGATGGGTGGGTTACAAATTTCAGGCCAAGGAGGCTGATCATATAGCCTGGACAGGTAATGATGATATGCAAAGAGATAGCCTAGTCAAGGTGAAGACAAGTAGGAAGGTGGGCACCTTCTTACTTGAAACTAAAACCCAGGCAAAATTGATCTCTGCTTAGGTTTGATTTCAAGCACGAATCTCAGGTTGGGTTCATCAAAGTTCCAGGGCAGGAGCTGAGTACTGAGTGAAATGACCACTCAGATTTCCAGCAGTCCAAGTCATGTTTAGACTCAAGCTCAGTTCTCAGGCTGAGGATCTACAGTTGCAGAGGGAAGGTTATGAACCTAAGTGGTTTTAATTGAAAACCACTCCAAACTAAGGTCTGGAGAAGTGCTGCTTTCTATTATCTGGTTATATGAAGACTAAAATGGTGTCAAAGCAAAAAAAAAAGGTTTTCTAATAGAGCTGCTTAAAAGTGGAGTCCTCTGTGATTTTCCTCTGCCTGTCTTTGGAT
This sequence comes from Atrichornis clamosus, assembly GCA_013400975.1. NCBI lineage: Eukaryota > Metazoa > Chordata > Aves > Passeriformes > Menuridae > Atrichornis > Atrichornis clamosus. The sequence continues at coordinate 14,195 of WBMZ01002195.1, read as the reverse complement.
TTTGGATCTGTGTTCAAGCTTTTGTTAGCATACACTGGAAACTGGAGGGGAATCCTGATTTGGTTTGTTTTGTGGGCATTGTTACGTTGGCATTTGTTTGGCTGGTGTCCACTTTACAAATTGGGAAATTACACCAAACTTGCATTTCTCCTCTTGTTTTAAGCCATTCTCAGGCTCACCTTCAAGACAAGGGCTTGAGATCCCATGTGTATTTCAAACCTAATTTTTTTCTTTGAGGGAGTGGATTTTACTTTTTATTTTCTTTGATGACAAGAGGTAAAAAAGAATAGGTGTTATTTTCACAAGCTCTTCTTAACCACATGTCCCTAGGCAGATAAGGGCCCAGAAAAGACCACGTAGGTGTAGTTCTATCAGGATTAAAGAGGGCAAACACGGGAGGCAATGTGCCAGGGGTGCTCATGCTCTGGCTTACCCTGTTTATAGGTATGTGTCAGATCTGACATGGACATCTGTGTCTCCAGCAACTGAAATAATAAATTGAGTCAACAATGCCCCCCTAGAGAGATCAGTATGAATCCCACCTCTTCACTGTATCCTGATCTGTGCCATGGTATCATCAGCGTAAGAGGGATGCTATCTGTGGCCAGGTACTGCTGCTCCTTTTCCCCTATAACCTGTGCTCCTCTTGCATCTGGGGTCAATCTCTACAGCCAGCTGCACCAGGACAAGGGCTATAAAACATCCTTGAAAACTCTGCAGTGCTGCTCTTGGTGTGAATGATACGGAATGTTTCTGCTCTGGACCTTATCTGGACCTCCACAAACAAGCCAATGCTCAGAGAGCTCTTCCCGTGCTTCTCATCTCGTGGAAAAACACTTCCCCATTCTCCAGAGCTCCCAGGCACCTTCCTGCTCCCTGTCTGGTTGGTGGGCCTGCTGCTGTACCAGCACTGTGTTCTCCATGTCTGCAGCCCCATTTCTGTGCACATCAGACCCAGGAGGTTCCCCAGTGCCACACCTCAGTGGACAGAGCCTCCCCACCTGCCCCACTCCCACCCACTCTGCAGATCTGGGCTGGTGCTTCCCACCAGCAGGAGGCAAACTGTGGTACAGGAGAAGACCTGAATCACAGAATCACAGCATCAGTTAGGCTGGAAATGAGCTCTGGGATCAGCGAGTCCCACCAGTGACAGAACACCCCTGTGTCAACCAGACCAGGGCACTGAGTGCCACGTCCACCGTCTCCTTAGATACTCCAGGGATGGTGATTCCACCACCTCCCAGGGCAGCCTCTTCCAGTGTCTAATCACCCTTTCTGTGAAGAAATTCCTCCTGACATTCAATCTGAACCTCCCCTGGCACAGCTTGAGGCCATTTCCTCTCATCCTGTCCCTCAGTCCCTGGGAGCAGAGCCCGACCCCCCCCGGCTGCCCCCTCCTGTCAGGCAGTTGTGCAGAGGGAGACGGTCCCCCCTGAGCCTCCTTTGCTCCCGGTTAAACACCCTCAGCTCCCTCAGCTGCTCCTCACCAGACTTGTGCTCCAGACCCTTCCCCAGCTCCGTTCCCTTCTCTGGACACTCTCCAGCCCCTCAATGTCCATCTTGCGATGAGGGGCCCAGAACTGCACACAGCACTCAAGATGTGGCCTCACCAGTGCCCAGCACAGGGGACAATCACTGCCCTGGTCCTGCTGGCCACACCATGCCTGATCCAAGCCAGGGGCCATTGGCCTCTTGCCCACCTGGGCACAGCTGGCTCTTGTTCAGCTGCTGTGAACCAACAACCCCAGGTCCCTTCCCTTTCCAACCACTCTGCCCCCAGCCTGTAGCACTGCAGGAAGTTGTTGTGGCCAAAGTGGAGGACCCAGCACTTGGCCTTGTTGAATCTCAAGTAACCCCTAATGACCAGAGCAGTCTAATTGTCTCCTATCTTTGAGGCTGTTGCCTCCTGGAAACAGTTGATAAAGAAAGATCCCTTGCTAAGGCAACACCTCTGGCCATATGGGGAACCCTGGTTTAGTTTCCATCATCTCTGAGGACAGCCAGCACTGCTCTGGAAGGCAGCCTACAAAAGGTTGTATCCTCTGGGAACAGAGTCCACCCACTGAGACCACCACCAGCTGGTCTGTCTGGTGTTACCCTCACCTGGCATCCCCTTGCCATGCAACCTAGGGGCTTTTCTTCCATGCCCCCAAATCCCGGGCTGGCTATAATGCATGTAATGCTGCTCCAGTTTCTTTCCCTAATTCCTGTTTTCTCTAGGGGTTGCTCCATGGATATAGGCTTCCTTTAGCAATGATAGAACAAAGTGTAAATTTCCCACTTTCTTTACGAGCCCCTCCTGCCTTTCTATAATTTTTTTATGCTGTTCTGTCCTTTCTGTGCTTACCTACCCACTACTTCTTCAGAACCCATCCCCCGTCAACTCTACATTACTTCCCCTTTTCTTGTGGCTGCCTTTTGCACTTAATTTTTTGGCTTTTCTAATTAATCTCCCTGCAATGCTGAGACGCTAATAAAATCAGAGGGAGAAAGGTTTTTGTGGGACCCAGAGACTGCTTGAAAGCTAATAACCTTGCTAAAGCAAATTTTAGAGATGTTAGGTGCAGCCTTGCTCTGTGTGCAAACCTTGACTCAGCACATATGCAAACAGGCTCCAAAAATAGCTTGCACTTTCCCAATTCACATGTGATGCATGTGCCATAATTCTGCACCGTGCCTGCCAAAAATAGCACTCACAGGCGATTGGTGGGCCTAAATCTGTGGACATTTAGCTCTTTCAGCCCAGGCATCAAAGCACTGGGCTGCACAGCCTTTCCATAGAGGGATTTTTCTCATGGGCGCCTCCCCCTCTATTCACAAAAACAAAGAGTTTCATCCCCTCCCCTGTGCAGTTGCTTAAGATCCCTGTGGCAACTGCACAAACCCCTCGTGTGGAGAAGTGACATTAGGTGTTGGCTGGAAGGTATTTTTAGCCTCTTTCCATGCTCTCCAGCAGCTGGAAGCAGAGAGGTAACCCATTACCTTGAAGCCAACCGATTCCCCTGAAACACCAGCAAGGGCTCTGCAGAGCAGTAACCCAGAAACCACAGCCTGACAAGCAGGGGTGGTTTGCACACGGATCTGAACAGGGAGCTTGGTTAGAGACTGAATGAAAGGCTTCTCTCCTGTATTTCAGGGGAGAAAGTAAGTTTCTGGGATAGGACTGAAAATGCAGAGTTCTGATCCGATCAACGGGATCAAGGCTAGGCAGGATGGGGTTCTGAGCAACCTGGGCTACTGGAAGGTGCCCCTGCCCATGGCAAGGAGGTGGACAAGATGATTTTAAAGGTCCCTTCCAACCCAAATCATTCCATGATTCCACGATGATCGTTTCTTTGGAATAAAGCAGCTAGGAGAGAGTTGGGGAGCAACAGCTCTGCTAGTGCCATCCCTTAAGGGTGGCCCTGAATCCACACCCTGGCGCTGGCATGTTTGCATGGTCCAGCACAACTCCAGGGCACCATGGATCAAGGGATGCCTCACAGATTTCCACCCACACTTCAAATCTCAGTTACAAACCCACTCTGGTACAGGCACAAGAATAGTACACAGCAAGAGTCCATACCCTGTGAAGGGACACTGCAAATTCCTTTCAGGGCTTCTGTTGCTAAAGCAAATATGGCACAGCCACATGGCAAAAGCACAAAAAATCTCCATTCAAATACACCTCAAAGTGTCCAGGATTAACTCTGTCCCACCAGGCCTTATATCAGAGCAGGTGCTGCTCCTCCTGCAGCTGTGGTCAGCCACCGCCATGTGTGCTATCAACAGCGCAGCAGAAACGTGAGAACATCCATACCTTGTTCCCAGTGGTCCAGCTGGATGATCCAATACTGCTTTGACCCCACATCAGTGGTCATTAACTGTGCACCTGCAGCCTGAGGTGAAGAGAAGACAGATGTGATACACGAGTGTTATCTCTCAGCAGATATGGTCTGCAAATGCCTGTAGTGGTAAGAACAGATATGAAGCAAAGGACAGTGTACCTGCCTGGGGATGTGCTGTGCAGGGATAAGAGCTGGGCTGGATGATCCTTGTGGGTCTCTTCCAGCTGAGGAGGTTCTATGATTCCACATTCTGTGATAAAACCCTGCCTCCCATCAGGCAGATAACACTGATACGTCCTCCAAACCTGAGGAAAGGAATTTAACTTGAAGAAAATCCAGTGACTGAGAAACAGCCTGGGCCAAACTCATTTGGGATCATTACTGCAAGGTGCCAGGTACTTACTGACAGCACACCACACCTCCTTTCCCTTATCTAAATAGCCTGCTACTACCACTACCTCACTTATCAGGTCCTGCTTTATACTTACTGAACTCCAACAGCTTTGCTCCTAAATATACCAGCACACAAATATGCTGGAATGACTCAGAGGTGGTAACATCAGTGGGGTTTTTTTGCATAGCAGCAATGTTTAAAGATAAAAATTAATGCAGTTACTCCAGGGGAAGAGAAAGAAGTCAAGGAACTGTCAGCTCAAATCCCATTACCTGGTGGTATCTTTGCAAGCAGTCACAGGCTCTGACCAAGGGTCCTTCTTATCTGCTTCAGCTCCTGGTGGAGATGCTTAACTCTTACAAACAGGCACTGAAGGGGAAACTTCTTGATGGCTTACAGCTTTCCTTCTGTTCAGCCATCTTCACTGCAACACCAGTGTCTAACACAGTGTTATTTCCCAGGAAAAGGGAGTGAATTATTGCCAGGAAGGTCTTGTGGGTGCTGGTGGGTGAGAGCTGGACGTGCCCCGGCCGTGTGCGCTGGGAGCCAGAACCCCCCGTGTGCTGGGCTGCATCCAAACCCCGTGGGCAGCAGGGGAGGGGGGGATTCTGCCCCTCTGCCCCTCTGCTGAGACCCCCCTGCAGTGCTGCATCCAGCCCTGGGGCCCAGCACAGGAAGGACATGGAGCTGCTGGAGCCAGGCCAGAGCAGGGACACCGAGGTGCTCAGAGGGATGGAGCAGCTCTGCTGTGAGGAAAGGCTGGGAGAGCTGGGAGTGTTCAGCCTGGGGAAGGGAAGGCTTTGGGGTGGCCGCACTGTGGCCTTGCAGTGCCTGAAGGGAGCTACAGGAGAGATGGAGAGAGACTATTGACAGGGGATGGAGGGACAGGACAAGGGGGAATGGCTGCACACTGACAGAGAGGAGGGTTAGATGGGATATTGGGAAGAAATTGTTCCCTGTGAGGGAGGTGAGGCCCTGGCACAGGTTTCCCAGAGAAGCTGTGGCTGCCCCATCCCTGGCAGGGTCCAAGGCCAGGCTGGATGGGGCTCTGAGCATCCTGGGATAGTGGAAGGTGTCCCTGCCCAGGGCAGGGGATTGGAACTGGATGATCTTTAAAGTCCCTTTCCACCCCAGACCATTCAATGATTTTATGATTCCTATCGCTCCTGTCCCAACCCTTGGCCTCTCGTCAGACTGTCAGACCCCTACAAGCCACTCCTTTGGAGCAGCAGTGCTACACACTGCTGATACCCAGCGTGCAGTGGGAGTGCAGCAGTGACCTGGGACTGAGTGGGCACAGGTCATGGAAGGTATCTAAAGGATATTCCTGAGATGGAGGCTCTGCACCATTGCAGCCCTATTCCCCTCTGAACAGAGCGGGTTCAGCTCTTGCTGAAACTCCTCCGCTGCTCAGCGGTGCAGACGGAGCACACAGCCCTGCTGAGCTGGCACAGACTGTGGGGTAGAGCAGCACAGAGGAGTTGGTGTGTGACAGACAGGCTGGCTCCTCCGCTCCTCGGTCACCACGGAGCTCTGGGATGTCACTGTGCAGATGTGGGTGGGGATGTGAGCGGGCTCCTGGTTGCCATTGCCTCTGAGGAAAGGCAGCCTCATTTATGCATAGCTCTGAATAAATTCCCTGCTAACCTCCCAGCCATCTGCTATGGCAGTTGTACCTCCAAAGGCAGCCAACCAGCTCAGCTGCCAGCAGCATGAACCAGAACTGGTGCCTGCTCAGGGTTTGGGGGCTGGTGCCAAAATAGCTTGAAATCAGGCAGTTTTCTTGGGGGCTTCCAGATGGTTGTTCTTTGTCCAGTGGGATTATACATAAGAAGAGTGTAAGGCGTCTGCAATGAAATGCAAACCTGGGCAAAACTCCCCTGGTTTGGTTACAAATGCCAGTCTCGGGTTAGGTTCACAGAAGTTCAATGGTCTCCTGCTGAACTTGAGATGGGCCTTTTGAGAACCCAAACTGAATGCTGGGCAGTGAGCCTCGAGCAACCTAGTGAAATCAAGTTATGAGCGAGGAGGCAACAAACAAAGGGACAGATTCAGGGAAAGAACTCAGAGCAAGAAAGGCACAAATAACCGAGCCATTCTTGTGTGCTGCACATTTTTTCCTTGACCAGCACTCAGGGTTCAAAGATGCAAAAGTATTTATGATCTCAAGTTTTACTGAAACAAGGCAGTTGAAGTTTCTCAATGCCTTTGTGATTCTGGAGAAGGGTGGCTCACCACCTCCCACGGAGACTTTTCCTCAGTCTTCCCATGACATTCACACAAGAAGCTGATGGAGGAGGTGCTCCACATGTGCCTGTGGCCTGTAAAATCAATGTTCAAAGGCACAGCCAAGCTATTGCAGCTCAAGGAACAAATCCACATGGTTGGAGGGCAGGAATTGTGCTCTTGGGCAGTGTTGTCTGCAGCAGGAACTATAGAAGAGACATTGGCTTAAGCATCCATGAAAAGATTTATTACAGACATTGTCCCTCACATTTGTGAGGGGATCAGAGCATGACATGGGCTGTGTTATACTGATTTGTGATAGCTTATCATCTTCTGTGAGGGTGGCGAGGCCCTGGCACAGGTTTCCCAGAGAAGCTGCCCCATCCCTGGCAGTGTCCAAGGCCAGGCTGGATGGGGCTCTGAGCTACCTGGGACAGTGGAAGTGGCCCTGCCCATGGCAGGGGGTTGGAACCACATGATCCTTGAGGTCCCTGCCAACCCAGGCCATTCTGTGATTTCTGTGGAGCCACCATATCTCAGTGACAAATCTTGCTTCCCTTGCAGACAAATGTTCCCCCACATCAACTGGTTTGACTGACATGAGTGGAACAGTGCCAGCTTGCACCAGCAGTACATCTGCTCCCACATCTTTACATAACTGTTCCTGACTTTTTTCTCCTATTTTTTTTTTTTCCTCCACACAGGTAAAAAGAAGCTGTGATTATGCTGGATTCATTTGAGAAATGCCACTGAAATTGATGATGCCATGATTATTATTATTAATATTTGCTACTGTTCATATTTTGAGCCCTTTAAACTCTTCCTTAAGTTGCTTTCAGAGCTGGGCTGTTAGATTTGTTCCCAGTATAAAAGGCAAGAAAAAGAGCTTTGTAAAAACATTAAACATGCTGCAAGACTTGGACCAAGCCTGATTTACAGTCACTCCAGATGATCTAATAATGTACAGATCAGGTTCATGCAGCAGTGAGCAATTTGACGGTCAGACCAACAGTGTTTCAGAAAAGGGGAAAGCCATGAGGCAAGCAAAAGGATGCTCTGTGGAAATAAAACACTTCACGATGGGGCTGTGTTGGCAAAAGCAGTTTTCACCTTCAATATTAATGTTTATCTGTTCTAGAACACCCAAAACAATAGGATTGTAAATGCTGGGCGTATTTGCTATAGGCACCGTGTTGACATCACCCTAGAGAAAATAACAATGGTTTGGCAGCCTGCAAAGCCTTTTTAAAAATAGACTGTGAAGCCCCTGAGAAAACGACAGGCTCTAAAAATAGGGCTTGAGCTGAGGAAGGGAAAAAAAAAAAAAAAAAAAAAAAAAAAAAAAAA